>JABWIB010000139.1:41200-54970 GCA_016617825.1 Platyplectrum ornatum | reverse complement strand
GAATACAATATTCGTCAGTTAGTGAATTCCATTTTTGTATCCATTGTATTGCAAAAATCGTCACAGCGATATCCCATTGACGATCTGTAAACGTCAAACAAAATGACGAAAAAAAAACATTCGTCACTTAGTGAATACACATTTGTGGAAATCGTCAGCAAAATTGTCAGCCACTGACGATTTCTGTAAATCGTCAGTTAGTGAATTCTCCCCCTGGCCAATACCGGGTGCAATGATGCGATGCGCTGCCCTGTGGTCGCACACCGCATCGCTGAATCTTTCTTGCTGCAGGCAAGATTCTGCTAAATTGCACCTGGTGTCATGGCCATCGCATGTACACCAATGGATCACATTTTCCAATGGATCTCACTGGTGTATGACCAGAATAAACCTAAATTTTTTCTGCACTTTTTATATGTTCCTCCCCTGTAGCTAGCTCAGACACAGATACACTCCCTTCTTGCTTTGACTGGAGACCCTGGACCAGCCAGAGTGTATTTTTCTGTAGTAAAATAAAGAATATTCAGTTTTATAAATATTTATAGGGCATGAATATAATAAGCTAGTATATATTGACAGATAGAAATGGAGACAGTCATGACAAATTGCAGAAGTGGCACAAATGTATAAGCTAGCATTTAGCTTTCACAAATGTTTTACTATACAAATAAATCAATCCTTGCATGTTAAATTAGCTGTTTCCAGATTACCCTAAATCAACATGTTTTAAGAAATCCCAATAAGCATTTTCACGAACAAAAACATTATTTTACAAGAAAAAAATATTGAAACATTTTGGCACAGCATCTTTACTGCCAAATTACAGTGTTTATGCTTTGCAGTAGGTACAGTAAGTTCTTTATTACGGCAATCCATTTCTCTAAGAATTGCATACTTTTAGAATTAGTTCTATGACAAACAAAGCACATAATTTCCTAGTAGGTGAACATTATAATTCACTGCTTCTACAAAAATAATTATATGTTTCACACATATGTAAAAACGTAGCTGTCTTATATAAAAATGGCTATATCATTTTTCTTTCTGAAGTTGTTTCATATGAAAAGTGGCCATTTGTAAATGCAATATGGATGTAGGAAGTAAAGAATTATTCTTGCATCTTGTTTTTTAAACTTAATTGCACAACTTAATACCATAGAGGTTAAGGATGAAGTAGAGGTATTTGGGCTTGATCCAAAGTTTGGGAGTAAGGGTAAAATCGGTGTGTAGACTTGGTCAGTAGATCGACATGTGCGGGTCTGAATCACCAATGATGCAACCGGCCCGAGTGCCATTTGGCACCCTGGCACCCGTGCAGGCCGCCCCTGGGTGCAGCACTGTGTCAAAAGGCTGAAATAAAATAGTGCGCAGGCACTGTATATATTTTGCCATGGCAGCAGAAGCGAAATATAAGGCCACATTAGTGTCATTTACAATGCAGAATGCTCTGCAGAGGACAGTGACAAAAAGTAAGAAATATTTAAAAGAATGTTTATTTTAGAAAAGTTGTGTACAGAAGAGTAAGTCCAATTATATGAGGTTAATAAACATTGTTCTTTATTTGCTCCAATTTATTTATTTTCTTTTGTGAAGATATCTATTAATCTTGGTTTCGCTTCTATTTATTTTTACAATTTTCTTTAGGATTCTTCATTATTTTAGTTGATTAGTAATGAGAGCAGATGTAGATTCTCTCAATATACCAAGAAATAAAATTCAACATCTAAAGATTAATAATGTAAAGTAACAATGTCTGCAACACAAAAACAAAATCAGTCCGCATAGATTTTATTTCCCCCTCTTGCCATTTTCACATTTGCTCACTTTTTAACTCAGATTTACATGGATCAAAATAGTTTTAGCAAAAGGTTTTACACCTCACAACAGCATTTGTCAGCTATTATTGGTCCAAGTTATCTATAAACTACCAAACTTTCTCAGAGCTGGTCTTCACTTATCTTGTTATAACTAGACAAATAGGAGTCAAACTGCCAGTTTGTTATACTTTCAAAACAGCTTCCAAAAGTAAGCAAAAAAATGGATAAAAGGAAATACATTTTCAGAGCAGATATCACAAGTTGAATATCAGGCAATATTTTGCAATATACTTTGTATGCGCAGAACTTTCAAGACAGAATAGTATGTGGTAATGTCTACGATAAATGTCACTGTGAGGTAATTTGTTAAAAAGGTTATAACAGTTTATATTTTAGAATTGTTTGTTCTTATAAGTAAGGTAAATTAAGGTAAGGTAAACTATCTGCTCACCCTCAAAATTATCAATTTAAAGCACAATAGCACAACACCAAACTGGGGCCAAAATTATGGACAACGACTGTTTTCAATATAAACTTAAAGAAACTTATATAATGACAAACAATGGACACAAAATCAACACATGTTACAATCCACAATGATACATTTTACCTATGCCTACTATGCACAGTAACGTGCCAATTCAATTGTTTCGCGTCCCCTTACAATGTTTGCGCCTTATCCACTTGTCGCTCATTGAGGTGCGAGTAAAAGGTAGAGAGTCTTGGCTACCGTAATAAACACGAAAAAGCACACAACCATAGTGCTGCATATTACTAGATCAAATCACAATACTAACATTCAGTACAGTTTTGTCTGCACTCTACAACTACTGGCAATGTTGAGTACCCATCCAATAGGAAATAATTTACTGAATCTGAACTATATTGCACATGTTCTCTGTAAGTCAAGTTACAAATATAATGCTTTTAATGTATCCATTTGCTGAATTATATAGACTTAGCCAAAAATTTGGGCTGCCCCATTTCTTGAATCAGTTTAATTACGTTGATACACCAAGTCAAAATTGCAAGTGCAAAGACGAGAACCACATTGATATAAAGAATGAGCCTTTCCATTTTAGCATTAATACATTTGTAATGAGTTCTGTTTTTGTTGCGTGTGGTTTGCTGGAACACTTCATATTCTGGTACTGAAGTGGCGATGTCAGTCAATTGTCAAATGCTGCAAAAAAGAGAGTATCGCAATGGACAATGAAGGGAATGAACCAAAAGGTACTAATGTATCCCAACTCTTACAACAACCCTCCCCATCTCTCACTCTAACCATAACCCTCCATGTCCCACAGCTTGACCCCAATCTTTCCTTGCTAACAGCCTAAACTTAACCCTTCATCTTCGACAGCTTCATGTAAGTTTCCCCTTTCTATTGGCCTTACCTTATGTCACAAAAACAATCTCACCTGAGACATTGTGATGTATAGATCAGGGCTCGAAGTGGGGGTGTATACGGGGGTATGCCATACCGGCACTTCTCTCACTGATGTAATTAAAAAACTACAAACCTCCATTGACTTCTATTATATTCAGTGTTTCCATACCGCCACTTCTGAATGTCCATACCCCCACTTCTAAATTTCTACTTCGACCACTGGTATAGATGACAAAAGGGGTTAATCCCAACAGCCACTCAGTATGTTATACACTGATTAACTCCCCTTGTTTACTTCACCTAATACTTATATCGGTATTCTATAAGGGATTCTATATGAATATATGGATTAAACAAATATATCACAGTGCTTAATACAGTGCTTAATAGTGCAAAATTATAATGAAAGGACACAATGGAACTAGCAGATATACCAGGACCATTCACGTGTTCCAGTAGATGACAGTTCATTTCTGACAGTTCATTTTTATCCCCATACCAACCCTACCCCCCTACCCCAAGGATACACTAAGCCATGGAAGTGGAGTGTTTGATCCTAGCATGGTTGTCCTTATGTCTGTCCAAAAACATGTTCCCCCAGCACTAATATCATAAAACCATTAAACAAAACCAGGCCAGGTCACGCAAAGGTGAGTTGCAATACACATGTAATCCTATCTTATATTACAACACCTTAACTCACAATCTCCCACAACCTGTCCCTAACCTTTCCTTCCTGGTAGCCCACCCAATCTACTATATGCCTTGATGTTTTCATAATTAGGATGGTGTTTGCAGTGCACTACAGCTAATAAAATGTAAATATTATAAGAATTTGTTTTTAGAAACAATACTATAAATTTCTAAATGAATACTCAGTTTAATAATCAATGTAACAATGTTATTTATGAATTAATTTACTTTACCACAAAATGCATAATTTCTGTAATAAAACCACTATGTCATTCTTTAGTACACACAATATATGCATTAGAAGTTACAGTTATGATTTTTATAACATAATTCAGGATTTTTACTGAATAGTAATTTAGCTTCTAATTCAAATGTATAGCCTTTTCTTTAAAACTAAACCTTAAAGGTACCAAAGTGAAATCTAAGTGGACTATGAATCATGTTAAAATATGATATTTTAACATACTTATATTTTCTCTAAACAAGTGGATGGTTATATTCAAGTTTTGTTAATAAAATATGTACAGACTTTCTAATGCTATTAACACTATAGTATATACATTCAAACACATACACAGCCAGCGATGACCAAGATTCAAATATGATTTCTCACCCTGCTAACCTCTCAATCTCATTTCAACAAATGAAATCACACAACCATGCATATGCATGAATTGTCCTTTGTTTCAAGTTCAGCAACTACTACTGCCAATAAATCCAAAAATATGGATTAGAAGAAAGAGATGCCTAGACTGCCAAACATGGCAAGCACTACTAAATTCCTGAACCAAAAAACTATTAACTTTTTAATCCTCTAAAGTAATAATTTCTGATAAAGTGCAGAACTTTTTTGAATTTACTGCCATATGAGGTACCTAGGATAAAATTAATCAAAATAATTATCATTTCCCTGCCGATTCTTTCACTTACGTGTAAATAAAAAAGTAAAAAACAATACTACTTGATCTAATGTTACGTTAATTATTTCTTATGAATATGAATATTTTGCAGTTGGCGAATGGTAACCTCTAAACCATAGGTTGTAAGTAGTTATTACGTACCTATTATGGATGATCAATATTATAGAAGTTGGATTTATTAATGTATAGTTAAAGAAGAAATGCATTCACATAACTTGTAGTGAGTATAAAGCTTATAATCATTACACATTAAACTGAAATAAACATAAATATATTTTACAGTATATACAGTGGCCCAAAAAAGAAGAGTGAGATCTGTCATTTCCATCATAGGTACACTTCTAGTTTAAGGCTGTTATGCTATTTGCATTACATGCCCTTAATTAAATTTTAAGTATCTCATAAAAATAAAGTGTACTTCAAAGACCTTAAGGGTAAATACTAACTATAAGCAAAATAGTAGAAAAACACAAGAAGCAACAAATGTTTCTTTTGCAATTTTGTGCCGACATCTGTGGTTGTTTCCCTTTGGATTTATTATTGATACCACAGCTTAACAAGGTAAAGATAGACACTGACCTTGGGCAAGGTTCTTAAGGACCTGGCAGAACCATGTATGTTGAAAAAACTTTAAACATAGAGATTAAAAGTATTTTCAGTACTAATCTGATCTATTTATGGAACAAACAATAAACAACTCTAGTTGTCTATAATAAAATAACTTGCAAACAAATGACAATATCAATCCTTCTGTGTATTGTCTAGTTTGAACCATTTAAGTTAGAAACCATTTGTAGAACTTACTAGTACAGTAAAACATTAAAGCTTAATATAATAATCTGCAAAATAATAGCACTTAATAATAAAAATTTTTCTTAAAAAATACATTATGTGATGTTTTTAAAAAGTTATTGTTATGTTACTTTATGATATTTCTTAATACATTATTTACTTTCATGTAGAATGTTATAATAAAAGGTGGATTTCATTTGTTTGTAGCATTACCATCTCTGCCTGTAGTTAGTACTTATAAATTATTATGAATGTGCTCAAGATTCAGTGTCAGGATTGATAGGGTTGGATGGTTTTAATATCACATATGCCCTTACTAAGCCTATATGATATTAGACTTTGCCAGAACTGGATACTTTTAAATATCTGAAACAGTGGTCAAAGTGGAAAATTAGAAATGGGGGTATGGACATTCAGAAGTGAATATAATGGAAGTCAATGGAGATTTGCTGTATTTCAGTTACATCAGTGGAAGAAGTGCCGGTATGGCATACCCCCGTATACCCACCCCTCACTTTGAGCCCTGATTTGAAATTGACACAGTGGACTAGATCCATACTTTACGTACTATTGACTTATCAGGACTTACGAGTGGGCAAAACCATGTTGAATTACAGGAGAGTTAAATTTCATTAGTTGCAAACAGTAGTGCCGGTTAGTATTTGGATGCAAAATGCAAAAATAAAGTATTCTCCCTGAATGCAAACAATAACCTTTACCTCCTCTGCAATTCAACATGGTTTTGCCCACTTGTGAGTAAGTCATGAGTAAGTCAATAGAACGTAAAGTCTAGATCTGGTCCTGTGTCACACTAGTGTTTCTTGACATGCAACATATGATTCACCACAAGGAACAGGACACACTATAAGGAAAACCCTGATTAGCAGTGTCCTACCATCTCACACAGCCAGCCCTCTGGTCTACATCACAGAGGGACTTTGGTCTCCTCTGAAAGATAGAAAACTCCGCAGGAGGTCTACCATTGCAAAAAGCTCATAGCTGAACACAAATACCAGTAAATGAGAATAAATAATGATATTTGTGGATAAAATACTATTTACTGATTTAGGTAGAACTTTCTAGTTTAAAAAAAAAATATAGCAGGCACACAAATATATTATATGTACGCCTTCAGCTTTCTAACTTGCTGAAATGAGACAATATTACAGTACCAGCCTGGTATTCATGGAGATACACTTACGTCCCAGAGGATGTTCCTTGAAATGAGTTCTCCAGTTAGTCAATCAGCATCTGGTTACCTGGGGGAAATAGAAGTGGGCAGACCAAGGTATCCTTAAAAATGGAGCCAGAGACATTGTACTCCTTTTGTAAAGTAAACTGTTGTTTATTTAGTCTTTTCATGTTGTTCTGAACACTAGTCTTTTATTAACCATAACAATTACGATATATTACGATTTAACATTATAAAATTAACCATCTCTAAAATAACAAATGGTTAATATTATATTGTGAAAATATATGTATCCATTTTTTATATGTTTTAATGTTTTGTTAAAGTAAACTACAAATAAAGATTTTTATAGAAAGTAATTTGTATGGTTGTGCTTATTTCAGTCATTCATGATCAAAGGTAGCAATAAAAAAACTAGCGCTTTTTATATACACACATTTTTCTTAGACAGAGGAGTATATTTACTAAGGTTCGAATTTGTGAAAGGGAATTTTTCGTTCGATTTTGTTGTCGAATTTTCATTTTAAGCATTTACAAAGGTGTGATTTCTTAGAAATTCGATTTTTTTAAAACATTCGACATAGCGAATGTCAAATCGAGGCGTCGAAAATATTGTATCAAGTGCCTTGACATGTAGATTTACAAAAGCGTGATTTCAGTATTCGAGGGTCGATTTCAATAAAATTCGCGGTCATACAATTCGAGTCAAAAGGGACCCGATTTGAGCCCTTTCACGAACCATACCCTGATTGCAAACTGTTTGCACTATATAAATTGCTCATGTTGTGTAACCCAATACATGTGTGATAGAAATCATGGCTGAGGGTGCCATGTTTGAACTGTGCAGTGGCAAACAGGTCAGGGCAAGGCGGCCAAGATGAGGAGGATGGCGAGCTGCAACAAGAACTACACCAGCCCCAGGTCTAACCCCTGCGCCCTAATCCACGGGCAATGCGGAAATTTATGGTGCGTTTGGACCTGGGCTCCCTGTCTGATCAGGAGGTTGTGCGTTTTTTCCACCTTAACCGGTCCACCCTGAGCTTATATGAACAGGTGAGAGTGTATTTAGAGCCTGAAACCTCTCGCTCTCGTGCAGTTCCTGGCCTGCTGAAATTAAACTGGCTCTTTCCAGTCAGTGTCATGGCATCCCTGAGCCAACATTTATCAGACACTTATTTAGGTATTAAGTGCTTTGGCTAAAATAATGCTCAGACATGTCTGTTTCCCTAGTCAAGAGTCAGGATGGTGTGAGGTGAAGCAGGCCTTCTATGCGCTTGCAGGATTTCCATCTGTCCTGGGAGCCATAGATTGCACTCACGTAGCACTGAGACCGCCCAAGGAGAGTGCCTATTATTAAATGAATAGGCACTACTACCACTCACTGAATGTGCAGGTGGTCTGTGATGCTAGACTACGCATTATGAGTGTACATGCCAACTTCCCCGGCTCATTCCACGCCTCCTATATTCTGAGAAGGTCCGCCCTTTTCACCAAATTCGAACAACATCAGATGGCAGAAGGGTGGCTCCTTGGTAAGTATATGTTATATAGATTTTTTTGAAGAAAACTGAAATGTGAGTGTAATTGTGCTAATTTTGTATCCTAACCAGGTGACTCAGGATATGGGTGTCGGTCCTGGCTAATGACACCACTGTTGCACCCAGAGACTCCCGCACACCACCAATACAATGAGTCACACATAGCCACTAGACGTGTGATGGAACATACCTTTGGCGTGTTAAAATCTCGCTTTCAGTGCCTTGATAAGTCTGGTGGTCAACTTCTTTATTCCCCTAGGAAGGTGGCTCAGATTGTATGGGCTTGTTGTCTGCTTCTTAATCTGGCTCTAAGTGAGCCATGGGACGAGATTGTTGAAGCAGACATTGAGGATGCATTGAGGATCATCTTCTCGGGAGCACAGTCGGTCAGGGAATCAGACACGGCAGGCCTTAATAGAGAATCACTTCTCTTGTAAGTGTTACCTTTGATTACCAATTGTGTTGTTTTGTGTACACGTTTTTGAATGTTTAATGAAGATCAACAGGTGTCATGATAACATTTAGCCAGTGTTAAGGCCTAACAAGTTTGTAATCTATAACAGCACATAGTATGGTGCAAGTTCACAAGAAGAGGCTTTTTTTGTGTGTGTAACAAACTTTATTAGGTTTGCTTTTGGAATAAAGCAAACACCAATATTTAAATAACAAAAAATAACACATGTCTCAGGTGCACATTGTATGATTCATGTGCCCAATCTAAATGATTTGTAAACATAAATAACTAAATCTTACTGAAACGAACTAACACATCCAAAGCATGTTACTGCTTGCGTTTGCGCAAGAATTCCCTTGTGCATCCCTCCTTACCCCTTGTCACTCTGCCACACCTGGTTCTTGACGGTGTGGACACAGGTGTTTGGGTGGGCGTAATATTTGGGATTACTGCAGAGTTAGTCTCCGATGTGGAGGAGGCAGAGGCAAAGGTCTGTTCGAATTGATTGACCATCACATTTCAAAACAGACTAATCTCTGCCCTTACCTCCCCTAGACTACTATGCACACTATCCCCAATACACTGTAGGGTATTGTTTTGCTGCCTGAGTGCCAGCGAAATATTTTCCTGTGCTGCACACATGCGATTGGCCAGTATTGAGAATTGTGTGCACTGGTGTCGCATGAGTGTATGGATACGGCGATTCTGGTGGCGCTGATCCCACTGCATTTGCTGCAGTAATCGCTCCATGCGTGTCAGCACCTCATTGTTGGAGCGTTCACCACTGCGTGTTTGTGTTGCAGCATCCACAGATTGGCTCCTCATGGTGACCCTTGTAGACTGACTGTATTGTGCAGCACGGGGAGGGATGGGATTGAACACTTCCATCTCAGGCTCACAAATAACAGACAGAGTGATCAGTTCATCTGTTGGGAGAGAGATTAGAAATTTTAGTTATGTCATCCACATTGTGTGCTAAGGTAGCGTAATGAAGTTATGTAAATTGCCATCTGCACTTGCTAGCTCAATAATCTTGTTGTCTCTTGTTTGTGTGTCGACAGGAACTGCTGCTGACAGAAGAGCCTGTTGGGATGTGGTCCCAGAGGATGAAGTTCCTAACCAAACAAAAAGTAGGTTCAAGTTATTGACATTTGCATGTGTGTTCGTGATGTTTTTTTTTTTTTTTTTAAATGTAGTTTTTTTTTAAATACATTTTTTTTAGGACAATTTTTGTTTAAACTTTTTACAAATTTAATAAAATAAAAAAACACCAATGGATGGGCCAAGTATAATCTGTTTACTCTTTTACTTTTTTTTAAAACACAATCAACTAGTTAGTCAACCAAAAACACCTTTTTTGCAATCATTGCATAATGTACAAGATAATTGTGGTGACAATGGTTAATAGAATGTATAATAATGATGTTTTTCCCTTACCAGGAATTTCCCCATCATCCACAAGTGTGCCAGGGAGAGGTCACTTTGGAGCTTTAGAGGTTGCCTTCACGGATGCCTCCTTACTCCGTTCTGGTTGTTGGACTGAACTCTCTATGGATGTGTGTTGAAATGTTAACAATTTTTTGCAGAAATTTATGTTTGACAATATTTTTTATTTTTTTATTTTAAAAACATATTTGGTAAATTAGTATACCAAATAAAATCACCTTCACCCTCTGGCAAATCTGTGTCAAAGTCTCCAATCCCCTCGAGAAGCTCCTCTGGCAACACAGACCGCACTCGATCCTCATAGTCATGGAAGGTGATTCCGGACACCTCACCACCACCAGTCGCCCTCCGGTGCTTTTTGATTTTGCTGACTTTATTTTTTATCTGCCTTTTGATGTCAGAAAATCTTTTATGGCAGATTTGATCTGACCTTTTATAGGGCCCAATAGCATTCACTGCCGCCACAACCTCATGCCACAGCTGGCGCTTTCGTGCATGGCTAGTTGTGAGGCACTTGGAGCCATAAAGTTCCTCATGCCGCTCAATGATGGCCTCCACCAGGGCAACATTCTCCACGTGGCTGAAGCGGATGTTCCGGCCAACCGGAGTTTTTCCAACAGCCTTAGCGGGGGCTTTGGTCTGCTTGTCTTGAACGTCGTCCTCACTGTCTGACATTTTTAATCTAGTGGAAATATAAAAAAAAAAACTATTAACAACACAATAATAACATTTCATTTAAACTGTAAAATAGCAGTATTAAGGGTAGTTTTAGTATACAGTGATATTGCAGGGAGTATACAAATTAGGAACGTAACCCATAGCAACCTAACACATTGAGAAATACACTTTACAATCACACATAGGAGATTCATAAATACTGTACACTAAGAAGGTTTGCCATGTGCAACTTTAGCAGGTTTATGGAACAGCGCTATCAAACTATTTAATACATATAACCTCTGACATGTCAAGTCATATATCATGACTGTATGCTAACAAACATTGATTTACATGATGCCATTATATGTTTAAACATCACACTGTTTTAAAAGGACTAGTATTTAGAACATAGCCTGTAACAAGTTTAACATAAATTTACCTCAAACAAAGATAAGATCCACCACAACAAAATCCACAGTAGTTTGCTCTTGCCAGACACCATACACTCTCTCTGGGAAACGCCCGTCGAGTACAGTTTATATAGTCACTCACCCATTAATATCTTTGTTTACTATTGGCTACTTAGCTAGTTCATGAATCATTAACATGGATTTTTATTTGACAATACTGAAGTCATATAGAATTCGACGTTTGATTTTGTAAAATCCCGGAGAATTATTGCAACATCGATGGGATTTGAAAAAAAATTTGCTGCAGGAAATTGGAGCAAATCGAGCTCGAATTCAAACCGCATTCAGAATTTTAACTATTGTTAATAAGCTACTTCACGGGGGCACTTCAAATTAGGGTCGAAGCGATTTGTTCCCGAAATCGAAGCGAAGAGGTCCAATTTTAAATCCCCATCAAATTCGAGCCTTAGTAAATATACCTCAGAGTATATACCAGGGATGTGTGTCTGTGTAAGGCAATCCCCTGGCTTGTTTTTAAAAGGTATGCATGTAAAATGAATGTTAGTGTTTGCATGCAGGGAGAATACTTTATTGTTGCATGTTGTACACAGATACTGACCAGTGTTACTGTTACGCTGTTATTAGACTTGTGCTAGGAAGCATCATCTTTCAATTCCAATACTGTTTGCAACTAGTAAAATTTCTTTCCACTGCTGTTCAACATGGTTTTGCCCACTTGTTAGGAAGTTGTGAGTAAGTCAATAGTACGTAAAGTCTGAATGTGGTCAAATGAGAGGATGTCAAGAAATGTATTTGTAGGTTTTTTAAATGTTCTTACAAGAACATAACTTTATTATAAGATGCTAAGAAATGCCATGTATTTTCATATAAAAAAATACCCCAAACAATCTGCATAAAAATAGCAACATATGCCCTTTTCACCAGTTCTGTTTTTAAGGAATGTTTTATTGTATATGGTTTAATATTACATTAATCCATATTGAGGATTATCTTTTTGATGTGTATTATATTAATACATCTATCAAGCACTATCTTTAACAATAATGAGACACAAGTATTATCTCATGTATAAAGATAAGATGATAACTCTTTACTCTGCAAGCATTTGCTTTTTATAGAATTATTTCTAATAGTACTGTACTATAAAGGGGTTTTACACCTTTCATATATTTGAGATTTAATGAACAACCCAATTTTTCTTGTTGACTAATTGTGACAGGGATTATTTCTTAATGTCACATTTTGGAGAAATTTTTATTCATTTTAAATCCTACTTTTTTTTAAGATTTACTCCCACATTATAATATACTATTTAAATTATATAATAATATAAATTATATAATACAAGATTATTATAGATATATAACATTTTTAAACTAAGCAAACTAGATACAAACTTTATAGAATAGAGCCAGCATCATATTTTCATTAGAATATTCTACAGACTAACCCCCCCACAAACAAAAATAAGATACCTATTTTATTACTGTACATCTAAATCAATAAGACACAATCATGTTTTTAATTTAGTCAGTAAATGCAATAAACACAGAAATGGTGCACTTCTCTTTCATTTTTCTGCAATATTAGGTGCATAGTATGTTCCAACAGTGTTTCTATAGTGATACTACAGGACTGGAAGGTGAATACAGGGGATAGGACATTGCCGGGCAAGCAATGGCTGCATCATTCCCATTACAAGTTAAAGCAGTCTTTTTAAAATTGTGCTGTACTGGTAAAATAGGTGCAGGTGGAGGTCCACAGCACTGGCTGTAATACATGCAGCAGGTTTCATGTTCCATGTAAGGCTCTTCCTGTTTCTACATTGCTACTTGTAGAACAGCCATTAATACTCTCCATTAATACCCTCCTACCTATTCTACAAGGTACAAAAATCCCACCCCTGAGATTATACCGGTCACTCACCCATTTTAAATGAACTAACCCATGAGGTAGTAACTGATTGTTGTACACTCAAGAACAGAGTATTTTGCGCCTAGTGGAATGGGTACTCACACACCATGTCCCATCATACAGTACAATGGTTCCACACATACCATACACTTGTACTATAGTTTATTAATGCAATCATGGTTCTCATCAGCCTGTGTCATTGTTAGTTGTTGAAAGAGTTATCCAGTAACATCCTCTTTATTCTCTATAGTCGCCTTATAGGCAATAAAGGTCCTTCTAAACAGTGTTCCTAAATGTATTTCTTCTAACAATGTTTTCAGTTACAGTAGTTATCAATTAAATCTATCTTACATGCTATATCAGGGCTTTAAGTGGGTATTTATTACCGTGTTTCCCCAATAATTAGACTTACCCCGAAATTAAGCCCTACCCCTAATTATGAGAACAGGGCTAAAATAAGCCCTACCCCAAAATTAAGCCCTACTAATAATCACCTGCATCCCCCAATAACCACCCCCGACCT
>JABWIB010000139.1:13966-35825 GCA_016617825.1 Platyplectrum ornatum | reverse complement strand
CCATGTCTCCCCCTCTGTGCCATGTCCCCCCCCTCTGTGCCATGTCTCCCACTGTATGTTCATATAGAAATGATACATTGCTGGTATTGCTGGTACAGTGTGCAAACCCCATATAAGTTATATTTATGTAATAGATTATAGGAAATAATCTATATAAAAAAAATTTATTTATTTTTTAGAAGGGGGGGCCCAAGCTGACCTTGCACCTGGGCCCATGAAACTTTAGCTACGCCCCTGTGTACGGCCACCCACTTAGATAAATGATCTCTCTCTCTCTAATTCACTCTCCTGTAAGCCAGTTGCTTAACAGAGGCATCAAACTGTAAATAAGCTGCCTATGCCTAAAAATAGGAGTAACAGGGTTGTTCATCTTGCATGCAGATTTAAACACTTCTGCACATACAGAGTATGCAAGGAATCCTGAATACAGTCCATCATTATAAATGTATTACATTGTTTTGTTGCTCAAACTTTTTTTTAGCATTGAATAACATTAGTTGATTTTGCAGAATTAAATGTAAATAACAGACACAACAGGAGATTAGTACAAAAGCACTCAATATATACTTTATCAGAAGTTAAAGATTTGTCATTGTAAATATGTTTATGCATATTAATGCAGGGTATTTCCACTTGAAATCCACTTGATATGTATTAATGGGAATCTAAAGAATCCTGACAACCACCCTTGGCTTCCATCATATTGCTCAAATTCATGCTATTTCACAGACGCCTAAAATGAATAGAAAGTAATTACCCAATATCTAAAGTGTATTTCTAAAACAAGTAATCATTTCTCATGTTTGTGATTGGACCACTGACATAACTCACTAAAACTAGTCATGCTTTAAAAACTCTGCTTTAAGTCTTATTAAAATACATTTTTTTCCACACATCATTTGTTACATTTTCCTAATTTCTAACTATTTTTTTTTTAACTAAGTCAGTTCGGTTTTGTGAACTTATACAGGTGCCATTTCAAACATGGATTCTGTTCATCTGTCTATTCTGGAGAACAGTTTAGGACAGTGGTTCCCAAACTTTCTCAGTCGAGGCACCCTTAGGGTCCCCATAATTTTTCAAGGCGCCCCTAAGACCCCTAATTTCAGAATAGTGTAATAACTATTTAGGCAAAGACAGAAATACCTCACATTGATATGGAATCTCGTGTTGCTCCTATACAAGACGTAAAACTGTGCTTCTATGTAACACTAGTAATGTGCCACCACGTTGGAAAAACATTCCACGGCGCCCCAATGAGAGTGTCAATGACACCCCTTGGAGCCACGGCACACAGTTTGGGAACCACTGGTTTAGGCAGTCAGATGGACAATGTCTATATTTTAATTTAGATCAAGTTCCCATTTTATGTTCCAGCTATCTATGCTCAATTCAAATCTGACTTTTACTATTTTTATATTTTAGACTTTTCAATTACAGATGCCATTAAAAATTACCTTTTTTGCAAGTTTGGACCGGATTCAGGCTATAGAAATAGCATTGTTTTCAACACCCACATGTGCACCCTATCAAGACCTTTACAGATTTGGATCCATAGACATGCAGACATCTGTAAGGTTTTTGTGCTTGGGCAGCAGGGCAGGAAGATGGTGTGCAATTAATAATAGTATGCATGGGAGGCAGGGGGACCATAGAACAGTAAGGACTAGCTTCAGTCCATCTGTACTAGATTCCCCCCTCTTTTATGTAAATGCAGCACTGAAGCCTTAAGGTAGGTGATTCCACTAATTATAAGAGCCCAACATAGCAACTCCTTTTATAGGGCAACCATTAATGAATTAAGTAGATTTTCTTTGTGGGTAAATCTAACAACTTGCCAGTTAATAAAGGAGATATAGAATTTAACAATAAAGAAGACAAGTGAATACCAATTTATATATTGTTTTGATATCAGGTACTACTATATGTACAAGGGAGAATGACTTATTTTACTGGATATAGCTTTGGAGGAATGGGTATATTTAACTTTTAATTTCTTAAAGTATCTGGAAACTTTTTTTTATAATATACTGTGTCAGGGATGGGATACCGAGGAAGGAGGAGGGGATGCCATCATATTGTCAGGGATAGGATACTGAGGAGGATGGAGGGAGAAAGGGACACACCTTTTCCCACTAGCGTACTATTCCTTATGATTCACTGACTTATTTGACTCTAGAATGTCATAAAATACCTGTTACTGATATTACAATAGTCCTACCACTACACCCTGCATATGCCATATGCTGATATACCAGGCGGCCATAAATCTCCTGTACCTCTGCTGTCTGCACACAGATTCACACCCCTTAGGAACACAGCCAGGAGACTGTCATACACAAACCCTTCTAGGGGAAAGTGTCATATGGCAGGATACTGCTAACCAGTTTCCCTTTCAATAAATCACATTAAGTCCTTCTTGGGATAGGACACCAAATGGTGTAACCCCTTCTGCTCTGACAGAAATGACTGACCTATTACATATATTAATAAATAACTGTCCGCCTTTACCTAATCCTGATATACTGAAATAATACATAAATCTATTTCTCATCCCTGGCACGGGCAATTATTTCAGGTATGCAGTCACTTACATCTAACGTATCTGCTGGTACTGATTCAAAATAACATAAATATGCAACTATGTTTTTGTTAAATGTAATTAAATATTTTATTTGGTAACTCATTTATTCTTTTTAAACTTTAGACATTCAAGCACTATATGCAAATATCCCTCGCAAAAAGGTCTGCAATTCAGAAAATTATTTTGATGTTACACTTGAGTAAAACAAGTTTTGAACAGGACGGTAATTATTTAATTTAAAATTAGCCTTTTTCAGTGGTAAATATTTGCATTAAATAAGTGGCTATTATAGGCCCTGAATCAAGCACATTCCCTTCATTGAACTAATCAGACTTTTTATGACAGAATATAGTAAAATGAATTTTATAACTTGCAGATTTTCACATGTTTTGCTAATAAGGGCTTTAGATATAGCAAACTGGATTTATCATTATTGCTTAAGCCAAGTATAATATAAATATAAATATTTTGGATCCAAGTAAAGTAACATTTTTCTGTACTGTGGGTACAATGTTAACAGAAAGAAAAATAAACAATTATTAATAAACAAAACACATTTTAAATAAAAAGTCAGATTGACTTTTGTAATTAACATCTTGCAATGTCCACACACATTATAATATGTGGTCAGAACCACAAGGAGAATGATGGAGAAGTTTTGTGAACATAAGCAAAATATGATAAATAAGATCATTGCACAAAGTGTATCAAACGTTTTTAAAAATCCATCAGAGCAATCCAGATTGTTTTATTGTTTGTTGAATTGAAATGATATAACCAACTAGTAGAGGGGGAGATAGATAGAGAAGGCTCTGGCAACGTAAAGCCTACTGGACCTACTCCTTACAAAAGCCAACAACAGATGGTTTGAAAGATGCAATAAAATTCAAAGATCAAAGGTATTGAAGCATATATAGAATAAGTTCTTGAAATTGGCTACAGCTGCTTAATATTTT
Organism: Platyplectrum ornatum; assembly: GCA_016617825.1. Taxonomy (NCBI): domain Eukaryota; kingdom Metazoa; phylum Chordata; class Amphibia; order Anura; family Limnodynastidae; genus Platyplectrum; species Platyplectrum ornatum. The sequence continues at coordinate 32,285 of JABWIB010000139.1, read as the reverse complement.
TCTACATTTATAATGTGTATGTATGTATATAAACCACACTATAAAAACAGTGATAGTCCGCACCTCCACAAATATACAAGCAACTAGGAATAACTACCAAGACATTATTTATTGACTAACACAGCATTATAGGTAGACAAAACACTCAACTGTATCAAATAAAGTGACAGTGCAACACATAAAACACAAACAATGAGCAGCAATATAACTGTGCAAATCCAAAACTATAATCCACTGACTCCATGAATACTATGGCAGTACTTGCTTCCCTGAGCTCCCAAGTATTAAGCAAAGTCCACCAGTCCTTAAGTCCAAGCCATAGTAACAAGTGGATCAAAAGCAGAGGGTCCCTTGTCAACGGGTATCCGCCTCTCGGTTCAGCCGACAGCTGTTTCGGTGCAGGAGCTTGTAAGCACCGTCATCAGGGCTCCAAAAGAGTTTGCTTGCACAGTGACTGAAAGTATAGAAAGCACTCACTTATATACAAAATCTACTCACGATTAAACAAGCAGCACCTGCATGTCGCCCGCCGTTCACGCCAACCGCTGATCCCACACGTGCCTGCACATATTAAGATTATGGGAACTGAATTTACAGTAGCAGAATTAAACGTGTAAACACTGATGAAAGGCAATCCAATTCTGGTTCATCTGATTTTACTATAATCGACAGACTACTGCTAAATTGTTTTTAAAAGGGAAAGCATTATGTTCCAGTTGATTATTCTTGGAATTTAACTATCATTGGGAAAGCAGAGACATCAATAGATGACAAAACCACAAAAAATTGATCCTCAGTCCCCTTCCAAAGGGTAATTCATTCTGTTAACTGAACTTTATTGAACTCTGTCTGGGCACTTAACATATCTTATATGGGTATATACATATATTACATAATGATTTCAGGTTTCTGGATAAAACTTTGTCAAAGTATGTAAGAAATAATTATTTGATTGCTGTTCTAAAGGCAATTTCTACCTTTTAGATTTATTTTATGTGTCTGATATCATCATAAAAAGGGAATATTTGGCTGCAAGAGTCTCCTGTATATCTCTGCACTGATTGACAAACTGGCTGTCAGAGAAGGCAGAGGCTTCCTGCTGAGTTTACTTTGTGACCCTCACACTATAAAGATTATTGTGCCAATTCACAATAATTGATAAATTGGCACAATAATCATTGTACTGAGTGCCCAGCTTGAGTAACACCACAATGATAATGACAACACAAAAGACAGGTCAATGAGTGCAGAAGAAGGTAGTGAGTAATGTCATTAAAGGGGATGGGTGAGTGAAAAAGATAGGGCAGAATTGTAGAGAGGTTGGACATGGAAGAATTTAGGTTGAAGAAGACTACGATTGCATGAAGAAGTGAGTTTTGAGCAACTGCTTAAAAATTTGCAAGCTACAGAATAGCTAAATGGAAGAGTGTTCGCAAGAGAAGTCTTTAATGCATTTTCAGGTATAGCGATGAATTTGGAGGAGAGGTGGCTATCATTGACATTTGAGTGTACATGAGGTTGGCAAAGTAATGTGCAGTTGAGCCTATAGGTGAGTGAGAGAAGCTTGAAAGGAATTGAACAGACTTACTTGAAGAGAACCAATCTAGTGTATGAAAAAGAGGGATGCAGAGGTAGACCACACGAGAGAGAAAGATGTCTTACAGTAACATACAGTATAGAATGCTGCGAAACAAGATAATTAGCTAGAAAGGAGAAGGTTACAGTAGTCAAGACAGGAAATCACTAGTGAGTATACAAGTGTTTTGGTACCATCTGTGGGGAGGATGGGTTTGAAATGTTAGCTATTATAGCAAAAGGATAGCGAAAGGCTTTTGATGTGGATGAGGGAAAAGGGATTCCAGGATTACACCCAGGAAGCTGTTTTGAGAAACAGAAAAAATACTGTTGTCAATGGTGATGGAACGAAGTAAAGGGCAGGTGACATGGTCGGGAAAGCTAATATTTTTTACTTAGGCATATTAAGTAGTGTAAGGGCTTTCCAGTCACAGAAAACCAAAGCATTCTACATCTAGTATCCTGCAGTACCCATAACTGGAACTCCCTTTTCTCATAATCTCCAGAGCAGGTCCATTAATATGAACTGTGGAACTTCTTCCTGTAGACATCTATTACTGTTTGATATTGCACATATACCATTTTGTGAATTCCCTGATAAGCTTTGCACTAATACATGTTAATTTTCAAAAATTACAAATTTCCCAATCCCAGTGATTATAAAACGTCCCCTTCTTGAAAGCCTGGATCTCGTCCTATATCATTACCGGTAATGCTCATATTTATTGAACTTGTAATGCTAACATCTTGGTTTAAGTAAATGTTAATTATGCTATAACATTACAAATAAAAAAACTAATTTATATGACCACTTTGTGGTCAATGCAGTAAAATTTACTTTTCTGCAATAAAATTTAGTGCAGATGATCGTGAGTCTTCCCACTTGATTGCAGACGTCTTCATTAAAATGATCAACTACAAATTTTAAAAATAATGATGACACCTGCAATTTGTGCACATTTTGCTGGACTAATCCCACCATTCACATTACTTTTTAATTTAGTATCTAACCATTTTATGATACCAATAATCTTTTATAACCTGTTTATCAACTGACAAGAGTTTATGTACCTGTTCCAGAACAGTACCTTAAGAAATGGCAATAATTTTGAACCTATATAAATGTGTGTCTTGTGCATACAAGCTATAACAAGAATTCCATGCAAAGACTATCCACAGGGAAGACTTTAGGGTAATAAAGTAATAAAGAAGGACACCTGAGAGGTCTTGTGGTGTATATGTTTCATTGAAGCTTTGTTTGTTACACAGTTATTTTGGTTGAATTATCTTACTCTCATAATACAAATGCAAGCTGCTGGCCTGATCATCTTAGGGAAATCAGCTCTGGACTGACACACAGCACCAGTCTACCCTTTCTAGTTCATTCAGCTGAAGTTAGCAAAATACATATGTTTTGTCAAAGAAATTACTATTTTTATGTGTGAATGTTTCAGGTTTTCATAAGCCTAGACTTATAGTTTCAGGTTAATACATAGGGGGCAAAAACAAATGATTTGTTTGTTAATTAGTTTTAGTCTTTATTACCTTGTGGTTGAGTGAGTGGCATGTAGTACAGTAATGTTTACTGATGTTTAAATGCTGCTCTGTTTATCCTGTCTGTGTCAGAGTTGCACATAGAAATTAGTGATGTGGCAAACTTCAGCTAAAGAATAATTTCTCTGCATCAGGCAATAAATTTAATAGGCAATATGCACTAGAGCAAAGTACTGAATATTAGTTTTAGTTATGCACACAATTCATGTTGCAATGTCTTTTCATGTGTTCTGTAATGGTACACAGTTGTTTAATTGATTGATGACATTTGTCTAGTTTTCTATGTTTTAGTCCAGACACTGGACCAGATCCATACTTTACGTACTATTGACTTACTCACAACTCACGAGTGGGCAAAACAGTGTACAGTGGAGTTAAATTTCATTAGTTGCAAACAGTATTGCTGTTGATGTTTCCTAGCCCAAGTCTAATAACAGTGTAACAGTAACGCTGGCCATTATCTGTGTGCAAAATGCAACAATAAAGCATTCTCCCTGCATACACACACTAACATTCATTTTACCTCCCCTCCCCTGAACATGGTTTGCCCACTTGTAAGTCATGAGTCAATAGTACATAAAGTCTGGATCTGGTCCACTGTGCATAAGTTACTGTCTGTGGCTCCCAGATCAGTGTGACACTGGTGTAACTTAAGGCCATCACAGCGTCATTCACAAACCAAAGGATACAAAAAGGATGTAGAAAGAGGAGAAGACAGGGAAGGTAAGTAAATAGTATAAGTTTGTCTAAAAGAAAAGTTGAGGAATGTGGACAGGAGGAAAATATAGGAAGGATGAATTAGTATGCAACTTCGCTTTATTAAGCACTTATAATGATTACAAATTGGTCTAATGTATACACTGTTTATTATAAAAACATTTAAAACTATTAAAATATTGTTTGGGTTTATTTTAACAAAACTACCAACCCCTTATAAATTGTAAATATATAAAAAGTAATAATTGGGGTAGAAGTTAACTAACTTGGTCCCCATAGCAAAGAGACAAAACCAGGGCTTGCATACAAGCAAGTTTCCTATGAAATCTATTAAATGATAACGTAATTGTAAGCTAGACTGTAGGCTTTACATGAATTACAATGCTATATTTATTTGAGCAGGATGATAACAATAGCTCTATTTTTATCATTACTAATTTGGCCTCATTATACAGCAGTAAGCAACATAGCTTTACAATGAACAATCAATAACTGTGTATGAATTTGCTTTGTGCATTTAGAAAAGTACCTGTCTGGCGTTAAAGTATTCAGAAATGTTTCCAGTGGGGCTTCCAGTCATCTGCAGCAATTAAAGATGTTTGTCATAAAGATCAGTGGTCGAAGTGGAAATTTAGAAGTGCTGGTATGGACATTTAGAAGTGGGGGTATGAAAACACTGAATATAACAGAAGTCAATGGAGATTTGTAGTCTTTCAATTACAACGTTGGGAGAAGTGCCGGTATGGCATACCCCCGTATACACCCCCACTTCGAGCCCTGATAAAGATGCTTATATTTTACTCTCTGTTCTATAAGTAAAGAGCTTATCTACATTGCTGGATCCACCCTAAAATCTAGCTGCAGAGAACCTTTACAGCAAATGTTTGCTCTAAAAGATTTCAAATATGTGATTTGTGTATTACCTGCAGACATCCAATATAGTTTACAATGTGTTCATTTAGCAGTTAGTGTAACATAGCTATTATTTCTCTAAAACGAGGATCTTCCTGTAGATGCTTGTTTAGTTTAAAATTGTATGTGACATCCACAGTATCTACAAGACCAAAGGGAAAAATACATTAGTCATTAAAAAAATATTACTGCTAGGAGAAGTGCTTTACAACTCAATTTATATAGCATGGATTATTTATAACATGGATAGATGCTGCATCACTTTGAATTAAATGTAAATATTCACTTACTTTATTCCCCAGATATGTAATGATATTATTAATAGAAATTATGTGTTTCCTGACCTTAAAATGATAGTTGATTTTGTTGTTTCAAATGAGTATAAATTATTCAAGAGCTTCTATAAGCAGNTTAATATTACCTATCAAACGGGAGCTCTTAATGTAACCTTCATGATTAAATATGCATAAGCATCTTATGTATTATTAAATCACATAAAAATGTTAACATTGTGCATTAAAATAAGAGAGATGCATTGGAGTTTTAATGCATGATGCAAGTGATAAAAAACATAGCTGTTAAAGGCAAAACATTTCTGCCATCCCAGTTGTCCAGTTAATGAAAAAGTCATATACAAACAGTACTCTACAATATTTTTCAGTTTTAAAAATATAGTAACATGCGACCTCAATATGCTCTCTAAAGCAGTAAAGGCATATCTCCTAGAATAAGGGACCCACTCGTCTTTCCTGGAAAGTAGATGGGAAAATGATGATTGCTGTTGATTATGACTTTAGCGCTTTTGTGTGTTTATATTTGTTAGGCATCATAGTGATACAAATGAATACAAGTATCATAAATGTATTTAGGGGAAAAAACTAATATGAAAATTAATTTGGACAAAAACTGTTTAAAATAACAAATAAAATATTTAAGTTTAAAATTTAATATATATTTCATCTGTAATTGACAAGAATCTGCCATATTATATAGTTACCTTTAAATTTTGAAAGACATAAGCAGCAGTTCATGACATCTTTGACACCATTCAAAAGGAAACGCATTACCAACGAATTGATACAAAGAAATTGTATTTTAAAAGATGCATAGTTGATTATTAGGGATTAAAAAAATAGACTATTAACTGGTCACATAGGTGGTCCTATGTGGGTTATCATAGCAGAAATAATGACATAAGGATAATGTTCTCTCCACCCTTCAAAAGATATTTTATGCAGATCCTCCAGGAGAAACTGAAACTGAACCCAATTGTAAGGTATGAAATCCATTTGTATTAAGACTTAATGGCTGTGGTCTATCTGTTTCTTTCTGCCCCTATTAAATCTGTCTGTTTATGGCTACAGCTAAGCCAAAAATAAAAAGGGCTGCCAAACATAAAACTACAAAATTTGGTGTGGATGAACATTGTATGAGTATGCAAAAGAAGACTACACCAGTTGCATTATCATTGAACAAAAGAAATATTGCTGCAATTAAATGGACCTTTTAATCAAATACTTAGCCCTACATAGACCTAGACCTCTAAGACATAAGGTACAGATACTTGTATAAAATTAAAGCAAATGTGTATATATATATATATATATATATATACACGTTATACATATTTTGTATAAGTAACTTAAATAAACTATAAACGGTTTATCTTTATACTCTTTAATACTGAAACATCTGGATGAAATGCTTATCATTTCATGTCATTTTGCTTGCGTTGGGAATAAAGTCTTATCAAAGTTGCCCCACTGAAATGACAAGAGATAAAAATATTTGCAATCTGTTCATTTCATTAATTTGATGTGCTGTGATGTGAATAGCCACAATGTCAGAAATAATTAGACCAAAGGGTGGTATGTCTGCCAAGAATAAAGTTGCATCTGTTCCAATTTATCAAGTCACTGTTACTTCATTACTAAATACTTAACTCTATTAGCAGATCTGTTAAGGCTATTATTGAAAAAGAGATTGATAACGATAACACTGTGTTTGCTGAGCTAAACTTTTTATTGCTCTTCTATGCAATTAATGAACACATACAGAACAGTGGAACAAAGTTACAAATTGACTAAGTGCTAAATCAGAAAATTCTAAAATGTAGGTCTGCACAATAACCTGTGTTATGACTACAAAATAATTTCAACTATGTAATTATGAGTCATTTCTTTATGCTATCTTCTTAATGTCTGCCATGCTTCAATAGTCAAAATAGATGGAGATTGATAGGGATTCGGGAGTTATCTGTACCTCGCCAATTATCATACTCATCTGGTCTTTGTTGTACTGTTCCCTGGTGTCTCCAGTTGTGTTCATTAATTTGCATGTCAATTACAGAGACTGTGTGATTCTGTTATTTATTTCAGTCTTCTAATGAAAAAACAAATGACTGACTGTAACTTGTTCAACATATGACTTCTATTTTCATCTATGATCAACGTTCCAAAGTTTTGCCTTTTTTGTAGTTAAAAAGTACAATTATATATATAAATTCTAAAGGACTGCATCTAAGATCTGTGGCATTGTTTAAATTCAAGTCAATAAAACAGTGAATACATTACCAGTGCTTGAGTGCACAAATGATGTCTACTTTCAAAGTCTGAGCATAATTTTTCTGTCTTTCTGCCTATGAAAATAAATACTGCAAAGTATTCAATTGATGGAAAGAGTTGGACTATCATTTTCATATGATGTGATAAAACTGCAAACCTTATGAAGAAACTTAGCAGGAAATTCACTTAGGGTTGTCAGTTAGGGGAATGAGTTAAGATATAAAAGAAGTTAATTTGATTTTACTACTTCATTACCACTACGCCCAATGTTGCTCCTATGACAATCTACTGTATGTTGTTATATTCATCTTAATGTAACTTTTTTAGTGAGGGAATAGTGTAAGTTAGTGGTTCGCAAATTTTGCCAGTTCTGGAATTCCGATAGTCTTGGCCACACAGTGAAAGCCTACACAGTGTTATATGGCTACATAGAAGAATGTAAGGGGGAGGGGGGAATGCAGTAAATGTCGATTTGCTGAAATCGCGAAGTTGCGTCGCCAAGTTTAGATGTCGAATAAAAATCCCCAATGTGATATCGCTGCGTCGAATTTTCCCATAGCAAGCATACAGAAGTCAGATTCAGTAAGTGTTGAATTCCTTGTTCGCCATTAATTCGCCATGTTGATTTCAAGAAATTGACAGTAGGGGAATCGCCACCAGAGAAGGGGATTTGAAACCTCTCACTTGCCATACCATTAATTGTTAATTAGGAACACTATATAAAGGTGGCAGTTGAGAGGTAAAACATGGTTTATTGAAATTTGCCATGGAAGGTACTGCTGCAATGAATATTGCCTTGGCCTGTGCTCTTAGGCCCAGGTCACGGGGAGGAGAGGAGGGTGACCAGCATGACCAGCCTCAGGTCCCAATTCCCTGTCCGCACGTTTTTGGTGCTTAAGGACCTGTGCTTCCTGACCGATCAGGAGGTGGTGAGGTATTTTCATTTAAACCGCACTTCTGTCCTTATATGATCAGGTGAGAGAGTATTTAGAGCCACAGAGTGCATGTTGTCATGCAGTTCCTGGGGTGCTGAAATTGATGTGTTCCATTCACTTCCTTGCAATTGGGTCTTTCCAGTTTGTGTCAGGGCAAGTGTTTGGAATATCACAGCCAACTTTTTCCAGACACTTATCTCAGGTGTTAAGTGCTCTGGCTTAAATTATGTGCAGACATGTCTGTTTCCCCAGCCACGAAGCAGCATTGCGTGAGCTTAAGCAGGGCTTTTATGTGCTCTCAGGCTTTCAATCTGTCCTGGGAGCCATAGATTGTACTCACGTAGCACTGAGAGCTCCAAGGAACTCGGGGAACACCTACATGAATCGGCATTCCCTCAATGTTCAGGAGGTCTGTGATGCTAACCTACGAATCATGAGTGTATATGCCAGGCTCATGTCACAATGCCTATATTCTTTGTCACTCAGGGCAGTTTGAATGATTTGAGCAGCATCATATGCCAGCCAGGATGGCTTTTGGGTAAGTATAGGTGTGTTGACTTGTAATGAGTTTGTGTGTTGTGTATTTGTCTATGTTTTTAATTCATTTTTGTTTCCCTTCAGGTGACTCTAGATATGGGTGTCTTTCGTGGCTAATGACCCCACTGCTGCATCCTGAGACTCCCGCACACCACCAATATAATGAGTAACACCGCGCCACTCGATGTGTGATAGAATGTACCTTTGGTGTTTTGAAATCTCGCTTTAGGTGCCTAGATAAGTCTGGTGGGCAACTTCTTTATTCTCCATGGAAGGTGGCTCATATTGTGTAGGCTTGTTGTCTGCTTCACAATTTTGCCCTGAGTGAACCTTGGGATGACGTTGTTGAAGCAGGCAGTGAGGATGCAGAAGTTCTGTCATAATCTTCTCAGGAACACAGTAAGTCAGGATTACAGACAAGAAATAGACTAATTCGGGATCATTCTCATGTATGTGTTCATTCTTGGTTAAGTGTTTATTATCTACTATATATATTTTTTTAATGTTTCAAAATCTTTTTTCTAATTTTATATGACACATGCTAAAGTGTGTATACATACAATGATTTATTTTGTTCAGGTATGGGTATATTTTTTAGTTTTTTATAACTTATCCTTTAGTAGGTTATAGTTTTTATGTGTGAAAAGCATTTTTAACCCCTTTAAGACGCAGCCCTATTTTACAAATCTGACATGTCACTTTATGTGGTAATAACTTTTTAATGCTTTTACTTATCCAACTGATTCTGAGATTGTTTTTATTTTTTTATTTATTTTTTATTATTATTTTTATTTTTTATTATTATTTTTATTATTTTTTTTTACATTTTTTACATAGATCCTGCACTTATTCATTCACAAACAGGCTACTAATAGTCTGTTTATGTTAAATAAGCAGGATCTGTGCTTACTATTAGAAGACTGTGCCTTTAAATCTGCAACTGGCTATTCAGAATTGACTAGCCAATTGCAGCCTTTGCCGGGGATAGGACCAATAATTTTGGTCCCCCCGGGCTTTAGTAGCATGGCAGCGGGTGTGACAGTTAAACGAGCGCCGTACACGTATGGCGCTCGTCTCTAAAGACCCTCGCCCTGCGCCGTATATATATGGTCGGAAGGGGTTAATACAAAACACAAATTCATCATATTGAATCAATGATTTTTTACAATGTTTGATTATTTGATTTGATTATTAAAGAAAACATTTGTTAGTATAAATGTTGCATTTACTCATGCAAATGTTGGCAAATGGTTGTTTTTAAAACATTAACAAAAAGAAAAAAATAAGCAAGTCACAAACTAATCTTGTTTTTTTGGTTTTAGAGATTGTCGTGTACATGAAGTTTTCTCCATATTCCCTCTCCCACCCCTGGTTCGTGCACTATGTCCTCTTCCTCTGGGTGACTGCGTGGGTGTTGGCAGAGGTGTAGAGGTAGGTGTAATAGTACTTGTACTAACAGTAATATTTGCAGCTTCTAAATGCTGTTAAAACTGGCTTGATTTTAAACTTTGAAGCTCTGCAATGATTACAGCATTGCCAGTCTGCAGCTCCAGTGTATTGCTCTGAGTGGCATGTATTTGCTGGGTTACACTAAATGCTATCTGTTCAAGAGCAGCACTAATTCTGTTTACGAAAATTGCAGCCTGTGACATTTTTCGCCTTTCATAGCGCTCCATGATTTTGTTATGTCTGCGCTGTTCTTGGACCATTCTGTCCTGCATACTGTGTAGATTTTGGATCACCGTATCTGTGTTGTGCTTGATTGAGCTGAAAGGGCTGCTCCAGTTTGTTCCTGAGACGTGCGCTGTTCCGGCTCAGTTTCTGGCATGGTGTGCCGTGTTTTGCGCGTCCTTTTCCTGGGTGGTGGAAGCTCGGGGTCACTGATGGCAGTGAGTGTGATGAATTGTTCTGTTTGTTAAATTGTTAGTTTTTGGCAAAAGTGAATAGATTCTGTAAAGTAAAATCAACAAATGAACACATATTACCACATGTATATCATAGCTAGTTTTTTATTTAAAACATTTTTTTTGTTGCTATGTTAATCCATGAGGATTTTTTAAATCTTTGTATGTGGTTTTTAACATACAGAAAAATACATTTAGTTTGGAAAATTTTGTTTGGATTACTTATGTCAAGATTATTGTCACCCATGACTAGAGATTTTTTTTCAACAAGCGAATATAGTAGATTTAATTACACACATAACAGGTAATAATTTTATTTGGTTATTTTGTGCTTTTAAAAAAAACTTTATAAAAATTAATAAAAGCATTGTTAAAAAAAATTGAAACATGTTAATTAAAAAAAAAAAAATCATGTCTAGTCATAAATAAGAATTTACCATGTCCACTGATTGCCAAATCTTCTGCAGATATGTTGAGCCAATCGTCTGGAGTAAGGCCAGCTGCAGAGACATCCACAGAACCATGTTCATAGGCTGCAGATGATGGGCCTGAAAAAAATAAAGGTACATATTAGGTCAAATATTATGCATGATTGTATATGCTGCTGTTGGTCACAGATTTGGACACATTCTAAGAAAAACTATATGTAAAATCAACAGCCATAATTCTGAATGTGTTTACGAAAATAAACCATTCAAATAGATCATGGTTACTGCAAAGCACATAATTATAAAATTTACAAAATTGTCAAAAGCACACATTGTGGAAATATTCCTTTTTGTATTACATTTTTATAAACAAATGTATACATGTGTGCATCAATGAAAGGGTAAATGTTGCAAAATCTATGCATAAAGCTATTAAAAACACCTGTATCAAAGCATGGTTAAGACAAAAGGCACATACATTTGCACTTTTGTTTGTCTAAATTTGTTTAATATTTTTATTTAAAAAACAGAATTTTTAATGAAACATAAAATATTTTAAAGTGCGTTTTTTTTTTAAATGTAGATACTAAAAAAACTGCATATGGCATGAAATAACAAATTTTCACAAATCAAAATAGCAACTAACCAGCAACTTCTTCAAACTCTTCAACAACAGGTGCAGAGATTGGCAGGGGCGGAACAGCAGGCACTTTTGAAGAAGTCACTGGAGAGAAGATGCAAACATAACATTTTTTAAGTGAAATTTTTGGATTAAAAAAATGTAATTTTAACATTATGTTTTTTGAAATGTTAAATAATAAAAATAACAACAACTTACCAGACTGTGGTGGGTGATCAGTATCCAAAGGAGCGACACCCTCAATCATGGAACAATTGCCTGGATGGCCTCCTCATACGGATGAAAAGTGACATCCAGGCATTCCCACCGCAAGTTTTGCGCCAATGGCCTGCAATGTGTCCCATCTTCTTCTTCTCTGACAAGTGCTTCTTAATGTTACGTAGAGAGCGCTTATGAAGCCCAATTGCATTCACCGCAGACAATATTTCTTACCACCAATGCTTCTTCCTACTATTGGAAGTGGAAGCAGCACTTACTTACAAAAAAATTCTGCATGGCCCACGGCACCCTGGTGAGAACCCAGGCAGCCACAGTTTGGGAACAACTGGTGTAAGGCTAGACTAGAATAATTTAAAACAAAGGACTATTTTTTTTTTACCTGGAATTTTTGCTGTTTTGTAGAATGGACTTAAGCTGAGCATTCACAAGAATGACTATTGTTCTAGTAAGTTCCATGGGGAAACCACCCCATTGTCAGCACCATACAATACTCGTTCTAGTAAGTACCAATATTATATCACATAGTATGGTTGAATCACGTTAGAATGTATGAATTCCAAAACATAAAACTATAATATTAAACTTCAACTGCCAAGTATTAACAACATATACAATGTTCCTAGACAAATGTTTAATAAAGTAAATAACCAGGGGGTTTTCTCTATTGCCATGGTTTTTTCAACCTTTTTCTAGTGTTTACCATTATTAAATAAGGTCAAGTACCACTCACTAATCCTATTCTGTTCCTATTAGCTTCCTGTCTCTTATACACACTAGACAAATGTTTAATAAAGTAAATAACCAGGGGGTTTTCTCTATTGCCATGGTTTTTTCAACCTTTTTCTAGTGTTTACCATTATTAAATAAGGTCAAGTACCACTCACTAATCCTATTCTGTTCCTATTAGCTTCCTGTCTCTTATACACACTAGACAAATGTTTAATAAAGTAAATAACCAGGGGGTTTTCTCTATTGCCATGGTTTTTTCAACCTTTTTCTAGTGTTTACCATTATTAAATAAGGTCAAGTACCACTCACTAATCCTATTCTGTTCCTATTAGCTTCTACTTAATTCTTTCTTAACCCACATCCCTTCACTATTAGATCTATTTTTTTTGCAAATGCTATTCAGTCGTCAATGTATTTTATTACATTTCTGTATTTATTACATTCTCTACTATATGATATTGCTCATGGTTGAAATTAAATAGTTGCTGCTTAGACCTGTACCCAGATGCTCTGTGTACAGGGCTTCACATACCACCATTGGTTCATGTACCAATGGTCGAGGACCCCCGCTCGATCATTTTATTATTATAGCTTCTATAACTTTTTTAAGCTGAATCTTGGTTGTCTATGTCTAGAGAAGAAAGCATGGAACTTGTCACTACATCTCCTATCAAGTAGTCATTCATGGCTGTGTAAGATTTCAGAATAAGCAATCTGTATTGAATTGTTTTGAGACAGCTTTTTTTCTAGTTTTATTGAGAAATTGGTACTATGAATTTTTTTTCACCATTTTGGTCTCTGGAAAAATTGGCACTGTTTATATCAGCAACAATAGAGAATACTTGTCGGACCATGAAGATATTAGCTTTGACAAGAATTGGGTAAAGAAAAAATATTAAGTAATAATTAAACATGCAATAGTAATACATATCACCTAAGCAAACTAGTTTCTGCTGTACAGAAATGTTATATCCTGATGAATTCTTTCTATTAAATTGCCATATCAGGGTATAAATAGATTTGTCAAAATTTTCTTCATGTGGCATTGTACACTGAACACATAACACAGGCAATTCCATGGAAAGAATATATTTTGTTCACTGATCTTATGATAAGATACGGTAGCTCATGTTCAGCAGACTTCAATTTTTAGACACTTAAGATAACATTATTGTTAAATAAATGTCTTTCACTTGCTACAGGTGAAATGTGTAAAGTCTGAATTGTACTGATGGAACCAGTAACTAGATTTTGCATGCAGTGGATTTTAATATAATATTTTGCAGTCCTCAGATATTCCCCAAAAACTTGGAAAGTTACTAATGTACAGTACTATGTAAACAATGCCTGGTTAAAGACACATTTATCAGAAAACGTATATGTACTATTTTTAAATACTTAAACAGCAATTCGATTCCCAGGCCAATGCAGTAGAACAAAGTGAATGGATTAAAACTTGCCACATAGCACCTTTGCAATCTGTCTACAGGAACTTGCTATGTATGGCACTAAATTCATTTATCAAACTAATACAGTGTAAGCCTTTCAATAGTGCTCCACTTATTAAATTATACTACATACTGTACATAGTCTTCTTTAATGCTTTGTTTAATTAATTTGTTGACGTTATATAATAAAGCTACTTATACTAATAATAATAACCCTGTGTCAATGAAAATTGAATTGCAGTATAATATTAATAAGAAAACATTTAATAAGAATTAAACCAGACAGGGAAATCTTTGCTTTACCAGTAATAACATGTTTACTAATAATATGAGACCACTACTGGCAACATAAATGATCATACATTTACCTTAAGTACTAGGAGTGAGATGTGCAATAATAAATGTATCTTGTGTAGTCTGTTACTTTATGAACAACAATGTAAAAAAATAAACCCTATTTCTGATATTGCTAATGTATGTGTCTTCCTATATATCTCTAATAGAAAATACTTGACCAATTTAAGATGAAGACCCAGGAAATGAAAACAAATTAAGTTTTCTATAACCATGTTTGATTTAGTATTATTGTGTTTTTGAAAAGGTATATTTTAGTACAGTATTATAAATCAGAGAGCTACTTAAGCTTTCAAATTTGCTGCTCACATACCGCGTGGAACTCTGCTCCATCTCTTCCCTGTTCCTGCCCTCTTCAGATTTGACCACTGCCTAATTGCTATAGGGCCCGAGCCATTCAGCTTAGGCCACTGAGGAAGATGATGATAATGATGCTGCTGATTCTGCTAACATCATATACATGTAGCTGATTCATAGTTCTGGTATGGACATCACGCAAGTACCACATACATGTGGTATATGTCCGACCCAGAGTTGTATGTGTCTGCTAAACCAGGCAACTAGGATTTTTCTTATTAAAAATACACACAGCCGACCAGGCAAAATTTCTAAATCTTTTTAATCGTGAAATATCCCTGTTTTTACAAGTTACCCATTCATTACACTGAACATCGTCATTACCAGACTGACTACTGAAGCGTTCATTACCCAACAGACCGACAACAGAAACAGCATCACCCAACAGAGGTTAGTGTGAACATGAAATTGAATAAGGATTGCTTCGTAGAAATCATTTTATGCTGTGGCACAGGACTGTATCCTGATAAAGAAATTAATATGGTATGGCAAAGGTAGAGGTACCCATCCATAACTGCATAGGTTTACATAAAAGTAGACATAATTGTGGCTCTCTTTACAGCTTGCCTCCCTCCCAGAATAGTATCTATACTATTTACTTTAAACAATCTGCTGCAAACTCTTGTGTCTGCAAAATTATGTTGCTTTGCCAATGGAGAGAATGTTCCTGCATCTCTTGACTTTGTTTTCTTAATTTATAACCCTGCTTTGGTAAGACATGCAGAATACATGGTTTAATGCTTGCTTTTATCCACTTTAAAAGCCATTGCGTATTAACATTCATTAGAATATCATCTATCAAAAAATAAATTAAAGCAATTTATCTGCAGTGCACAAGATGTATGCTGTCATCATCTTTCCGATTAGGTTGATCTTTGACTGCACACAAATACAACAAAGTACAGTATATCATTCTTTCACTGAAGGCTATGAGTTGTTAGTATGATACTATGATACTATAAAACAATTAAGGCAAAGACTTTGAGAAGAAACTAATCTATGCAAAATATTCTGCTGGATCAGTGCTATCATAGAAAACAAGGGCCAATTTAAGATATGCTGACAACATAACAGACATTTAATGAATAAATTAGCACAATGCAAGTTTATGCAGAACAAAACATCCATTTCAAGATCTTATTCATAACACCTTTATAGATTCAAATATTGCATGACAATGATATGCACTATTTCCTACCATGGCATAAACAAATTTACATAAAAAAACTTTCAGGTTAAGATTACTGATGTTATAATATAAGGTTGATATTCTTTTTTACTTTTTTTTAATTAAAAGCAGCCGTGGGGTTGATCCAGAAATACACTTATACATTTTTATTAAGGCAAAACAAGTGCAGGTGTAGTTATTGTGCGTGCAGAAAAAAACTGTTTGCAGTTGCACATAAAAGCTGCATAACTTTGGGATGGATCTTGACTTCATTACTACACATACTCTACACATACTCTGGGAAAAGTACCCTGGCGGCCAGATATTCTCGGGTGGAACAACGCTTAGTCGGTTCTCCTTCATGCCCATCCAAATTATGCTAGGTGGTTGATTTACTGCACAAGCCACTGATCCGCACAAAGGAGTTAAGGTATATAGATGGGTATATAGATATATAGATGGGTATAAAAAAAAATACATTTGAAATTAAACTGGTATATGCTGCATTACAATTGCCCTTTTTCACTACATCCTATGCAAAGTTGAGTGTTGCGTGAAACAAGCAACGCTAAATCAAATTTATACCACATCAGCGTTTTGTTGACACATTGCTTCCAAAGAATATCTGGATCAGCTTCCTTGTATTGTAGAAGCATGATTATCTATGTGCATAACATTAGGGGGCCTATACAGAAAATGTCTCTCTGTTTCTATACCAGTTTAAGATTTAGGGCTCGATCTTCAGATAATATTTAACCGGCTCATTTTGATTTTTTGCATGATTCACCAATGCCATTTTAGGGTCAGGTTAGCAGTGCAGGTCAGTGGGAGATAGCAAAACTCTATACTCCCTGCAGTTGAAATTGAGCATGTGAGAGATGTATATTGCTTTAAATGGCATATGGCTGATGACTCACTCTTATGACGTTGAATCATGCATACCTTAAAGTGAAAACCATAGAGATTTATGTATGGAGTTAAATAAAGGGGACGTAGTTTATTAAATTGATGGACAAATTGGAATTAAGTGATTGTATTTGGTTTAAAACTGTGTATGTGACATATTAGCAGATGGTGGTCATCATATATAAATTATAAGACTGAGAGACTCATTGCCTTGTTCTCAAGCTCACATTTGTTAATGATGAAACAAATGATTTTCCAATTAAATTGCTATGGTTTCTAAATATAATAATTTACTCATGTCATCATTGTACAATAATTACATTAATAACAGACGTAACTAAATCCTATTATTTACATGAAGGAAACAATGCATTAAACAATAATACGGGCACATATTAAATGAAGAAGGACATAAGTATAAATAAAAAGAGTAACAGACATTAAGGCAAGTAATAATTCAAACCTGGATCATAGTCAATTCTAACAGAAGTGATGACCTGTCTCCTATATGATAGGACTGAGCTCAATACAATCATGGTCTCATTGAAGCATATATGACTACCTGTCAGTGTTTGATTCTGTGGATATAGAAAGAATCTGATTACTTTGAAGTGGGTGTTTGTTGTTTGTAGCTGTAGATCAGAATTCCTGGGGTGCAGGGACAATAAAGATGCATTTTGTCAGGAATATCTTGCTGTGTCTTTCAGGTATCTTAAGGGATAATGACTTTATGATGTTCTGCCCATGTCATTGTTTTGATATTTGATGAAGAATTTGCAACCCAATTATTATTCCAGACACACAGCCATGGATTTTTACAAAAGGAATATATAAAATTAATATTTTATTCCAATAGAAATTGCAGTTATCCAGATTAATTTTTGTGTATTATAAGCCATATGATCCTATTTTAACACAACTTTTATACACATTTAGCTTCTCCGAGAAGGTGGAATTAACCCAACCAAGAGGTGTGGCACACACTTGTTACCATCAAGGGTTGTGTTTTCCCAGGTCAAACACTTCGGGGTATATTTACTAAAGGTCGAGAATAAATTTTTGGCAGAGATGCGTTTTTAACCCCTCTAAGACGCAGCCAATTTGGTCCCTAAAGACCAAGCCCTATTTTACACATCTGACATGTTACACTTTATGTGGTAATAACTTTTTAATGCTTTAACGTATCCAACTGATTCTGAGGTTGTTTTTTNNTGACATATTGTACTTTAAGTTAGTGGTAAATTTTGGTTGATACAGTCAGGATTTTTTGTGAAAAATTTGAAAATTTCGCCATTTTCAAAATGTTACAATTTTTCCTTGTAACACAGATAGTCATTCCACACAAAATAGTTAATAAATAATAATTTCAATA
>JABWIB010000139.1:0-10966 GCA_016617825.1 Platyplectrum ornatum | reverse complement strand
TTACACAGATCCTGCTCTTATTTATTCACAAACAGGCTACTAATAGCCTGTTTGTGTAAAATAAGCACAAGATCTGTGCTTACTATTAGAAGCCTGACAGATCTGTAAGATCTGTCAGGCTTCTGTCCCTTTAAAAGCCACGAACGGCTAGTCATGAATGACTAGCCAATCGCGGCTCTTGCCGGGGACAGGACCACTAATTTTGGTCCTCCCCGGCATCCTTACATTGGCCGCTGCGATGCCGCGGGGAGACATTTAAACGAGCTTTACGGACCTACCGACTGCGCCGTACATGTACGGCGGAGGGTCGGAAGGGGTTAAGCATTTACTAATGGTCGTGTTTTCAAATTCTCGCCTGAATCTCGCGCATACATTCTCGCTTGGGTGTGAATTAACATGAATGGCATACAGGTTCAAATATTTACTATACAGCGTGTTTTTTTCTCAATTAATGGTTCCTGCCTAGGTAACATTGCCCGGGCAGTCGCTGTTCACAATGCCTGTTAATTGGTACGGAGCAGAGTGAAACTCTGATTATGTTCTAGGTAACTGACTGAACTGCCTGGGTAATAGTGATCAGTGTGAACAGGGTATTGAAGAGATCTCACCTCCTGTGTATATAGAATTCTTAAATTAACAACACTGTATATCCCATTTCCCCCGGCCTGACCACCTTCCCAAAAATACAGAAATACATACAGTTACATATATGTTACAAATGTAACATAAACAATTAATCAAATTAATGATGTATAAATAGTTTATAGTATTAATAATAAACACATACATTACTCTATAAACAATACATTTTGCACCAGGTCTTTTAGTGAAGATTAAAATGTATTATACCTAAGGTTATTGTAAGTGCACAGTTACAGTCACAGTATCTGCCTCGGTAAAGAAACTGGTGGAAATGACATTGCACCTTTCTTGCAATAATACAAAAACAAGTAAAGATTTTAGTATTTAGTAGCATTTTGTAATTCAAACAGTAAAGGTCATACTGAACAATAGTTTTAATTAAACATCAATCTTATATATATTAAAGAGAATTACCTTACCTAAGAAAATATTTTAAACAGTTGTGTAATCCTTTAGTTAGAAGCTTGTTTTAGAAAGTATATAAGTATTTAGAAAGAGGCTCCATTGTAAAACAAGGTCTGTATACGCCTGGGGCACGCTGATTACAGCTGACATACTAAGCAGAAATTCATTCCACATGCCAAAAAGGAGAAGAGTAATTATAGAGCCAATCCACAGTACCTGTCACTTAAATAGAATTTTCTCATAGTCCATGTTATTGGCTTGTAGATATAATATAAAATATAATGCCTTAAATACCTTCTTTTACAATTATACATTTATAGCAGATTTATGCAACAATATAAAAGTAATAAACTTTCCAAGGCTGAGTCACTTCTCTCTGCGATACCTTCAAGAAAGCCGATAATATGCTAGCTAATATAAGCCATTAACAGTGTAAATAATAAAGATAAATAAAGTATTTACTTTTATATTTGAAAATACAATATATATTAATAAAAGAATCATGCCCGAAGAAAGCAATGCAGCAAATATTAGGGCCATCCTCTTATATTCTGCCATAATTGTGTCTTCAATACTTATTAGACTTAGATCACACTAAAAAACTAAACCCTG
This sequence comes from Platyplectrum ornatum, assembly GCA_016617825.1. Taxonomy (NCBI): domain Eukaryota; kingdom Metazoa; phylum Chordata; class Amphibia; order Anura; family Limnodynastidae; genus Platyplectrum; species Platyplectrum ornatum. The sequence continues at coordinate 9,307 of JABWIB010000139.1, read as the reverse complement.
TGCCACTTTTAACTATGACCAAGCCAGCATTTTTAGGGAGGGAAGGGATTCTTTACTACTACTACTACTATCACTATGGCAGACTACATGATTGAGACTAGAGTATTGATTTTCAGCGCTCTGGGATTTCAGTGTTTGGGTTTCAGGTGTGTGTGAGGACTGCCTGGAGCTATCTAGGATTTCCCTGATGAAGTCATCTTAGCATGACGAAACACGTTGGGTAATCGCACCCCATACGAACTTGTATGATTACTGCATGTATATAACAGCAGATAGTACTACCCTATGTATATGTTCTATCTTCATTTCTCTCTCCACACTTGCCTGAATGAACAAATACACCATTGGACGAGGAGAGTTGTACTGTCAATAGTGACTCAATATCCACATTTACTCTCCTCCTATTACTATATATCGTACATCAATATACAATCCTTTAATTCAACAAGAGAGGCAGCAGAATCCTATCTTCTCCTACATGATTGAGACTGCTGCATTAATTTCATTCCACCACTTACATAATGACCACAGCACTAACAACATAGCAAGGAAAATACCAGTGCTGGTTGTCATGTTGAGTTTCAAAATGTCGACAGTCGTTATGTCAACATCATTACAGTATGTCAGCATCCAAAATTACAACAGGACTAAATATCAGCTGTTAAAATGCTGACAGGAAAAATATCAACAGTTACAAACTGTCAAGAGGTTCAAAATAAGCTCTTTATTCTTTAATATAATTTGCTAATTTTTTATATTGACCTGAGGGCAGCAGGAGGCATTATTATTATTGTTATTATTATTATTATCTATTTTTTTTATAATAGGGAATACATACAGAATGAGCCCTACCCGCATGCTTGCATTCTATAGGAGACTGATACATTAGGGCAATTATGCATACATATAGACTAAGGACAATTTAGGTACCATATGATATGCTCAGTGCAGTTGACACTAACAATCATACAATGAAGAATCCCTTTTAACTAGCTCATAGCACATGGATGGGTACACAAACAAATGTAGTTAACAGACCAGAATAATGAATATCATTATACCGCACTTAAAAAACAATATTAAATGCATGTTGTTTCTTTGTTTAAAAATATCTAAGTAAAGTAAACACATTCTGAATTTTTTATAAGATTATTTCTGTACAATAACAAATAATTATTTTTGTTTGATGATTCAGCTCAAGTTTAACTTCAAGGCTCTAAATTTAATGGGTTTTATTTTTGTCAACCTGAACTTCTGGTTTTAAAAAGTAACATCTTTAATCTCATAAGAAGATTTACAAAGAACAAAAAAGCCTCAGTCCTCAAATATATGCTTTTGAAATCCATGAACTAAGCTATGTTCAAGGAAAAGATTTTGAAACATTGCAGTTGTTTTAAAGTGATACAAGTAGCTTGATGTGATGTGAATGGTGTATGAAACAAAAGAACCCAGGAATACCACCTATTAAGCAAACTTTTTTCTTTCTTTACAGTACTAATCTCAATAAAATATAACTTTTACTTTTTATGTTTAAACAAGGTTTTTTATATTAATTTTTTGTAGAGCTCATAAATAATAAAATGTCTGTCTCTTATTCCCTCAATGATATGTGATATGTGACTCATTTACTTAATTGGAAATATTAGCAAATATTATTGTTATATATATTTACTGTATGTAAGAATTTTATAGGCCATTGGTCAGCTTCTGGGCCATAGTTATCAAATCCACCAGAACATAAATGGTCCGAGCAATAAAATCTACGGAGAATATCAGAATAATCCTACTGGAAAGTAACAACATTTATAGATCAGCTTATGTTATATGCATAATTGCCAACACATGTTGATATGCCAAACTAGTTAATGAGATCATTGTTCAAATTAATGCTATTATTATTATTATTAGATCACATCCAGTGTTATTGACTTGTAGATATGTCAGACACCCAAAAATATCCCTTGAATCCCTGGATCTTGCAATTCAGTTTTAACCCACTAACACGCGCAAACTTTTGACAGCCAGGGCCACATTTGTTTCTTTCTGAGGCAATAATGCATGATAATGGAAACACAGACTGTGTATACAATGCAACTTGGTTAGGTATTCACCTATGGGAAGTGCCTTGATGCTGGGCAGTTGTGTAAACCCAATATACCTATATTGCAAACTAAACCTCCTCTTTATGTATGTGCTGCTGAGTGGGTGTACGGGGGAGAGGGGAGTGAACTTCCCTGTTGCTCCCCTCTCTCTCTCTGTCAGAAAAGGCAGGGGTCTGCATGATTTTTCCTTTTTCTCTCTCAGATACCATAATTTAACTCCAACCTGCCCACCTAGCGTAATGTAGCAGGGGGAACAACGTTCTATATGCTTGATGTTATTTTCAAGCACATCCGGTGCAAATGCGGGTGCGTGCAAAACAGGGAACATGATGAATGCGGATCCGGTCCATAGCATTTATAATGTTTGTTATAAAGTGCTGGACAATTTTGTTTGTTGATAATGGAAACAAACCAGATGCTCTCAATTCACAATCAGTAAACAACAGTACATAAATACTGGATATGTGTAAATCTCAACAAAAAGAAGCAGCAAAAAGAAGTAATGATCCATGTCAGTGGTTGGAGTGGAAATTTAGAAGTGGGGGTATGGATATTTAGAAGTGGCGGTATGGACATTTATAAGTGGTGGTATGGACATTTAGAATTGGCGGTATGGAAACACAGAATGTAATAGAAGTCAATGGAGATCTTAAGTTTTTCAATTAGATCAGTGGGTGAAGTGCTGGTATGGCATATCCCCGTATACACCCCCACTTCCAGCCCTGATCTATGTTCAAATAGCATAGTATAAACATATATGTGCAAATAGCAATATACCATAAATAAAATGATAAATGATAGTCCAAGTCCAACTCATGTATTAATTACACTTTTGATAAAAAATGATCAACTTATCTGTCAATTGTTTAAAGCACTTTAGGGAATTAGCATAGCAATACAAACAATTACATTATTGGTGCCTTTAGAAATGTTCAACAATAGCAATGCTGCAGAATTAGTCAGAATGTATTTTAGAGAATCTCATCTTGGCCTATATGTTTTTAATATCCACCTCACTTGTCACTCCACATTTGCAATGCCACATTTCATGTCTCTTCACTACCCTTTTATGTCCTTCACTATTCAATTTACATGATCTAACCTTACCTTCAAATCCCTCAATAACACTACACAATCTCGTATCTCAAATCTCAGGAAGGTTGTTTTAAGAACTACAGGGGAGCTTAAATCAATATAGCTATATTGCAAAGTAAACCTCCTGTTTATGAATGTGCAAAAACGTAGTGATATGTGATTTGGAGTGTTAGGCTTGTTAACCTTGCTTCTTACATAAAGTTTTCACCATTGTTATGTCCTAAATCATAATATCATATTAAAATACTTTCCTCCGTGCACTCCTTAATATAATACTTGCTTTAGCTGCTATACACAATTTCGATTGGACACTAGCACAGCCTCCAAATCTTTACATCTCAGTGACATTCTTTTTCTATTAGATGTTATCTTAATTATGTGTAATACCTGCTCTCACAATGTCCCAATTACTCACAATGAGCTACAATTACATTTATGTTATGCTCTGAAATAAAATAGAAGTCATAAGTCACAAGTCATTACCTAACCCTTTATTTAACTGTTTGTAATTATTGTATATATGTCTTCTTTTTCCTCACTATAAAAAGGTCTGTGGTACATTAAAGACCTACATCTATACAAATAATGCTTCTTTATTTCTGTAATTATAGTAACAAAACTATGCCGGCAATGTATGCCGACATATATGAAGTATGTATGAATGAGTAACCTACACTGCATTATGAATACTATTCTAATCATTTCTATCAATTAAATGATTACAATGCTATTCATACGACCGAAAGATACAATATTTTATTCATTTACATGTAGGACCAACGAGCAGTGTTGGTTGAAATGACTCTGGTCACCGTTGATTCCACTACAGGTACCAGGTTAAAAACTCAATAAAAACCCGGGTAAATAAATGTTTCCAGTGGAAAAGGGGTACAATGGATCTACTGACAAAAAAATAAGGACCAGGTGATGAGCAATGTTCAAAATTACCTGAATATAAGCCGAGGCACCTAATTTCACCTAAAAAAAATTGGGAATAACTTGACATCATCCAGGACAATTACTCGAGTATAAGTCGAGGGGGGCACTTTCAGCACAAAAAAATGTGCTGAAAAACTAGGCTTATACTCGAGTATATATAGTAATATGAATTAATATGATGTGAGATAATAGTAATCACAAAAACATATTTTTTGTTCCACTATTTTGTTCCACTTTTATTACTATTCCTCATGAGAAAATAAGAAAAGGATGTTAACGAATAGCTGATATTTATTACAATACATAAATGAACAAAATAAAACATGGGATAAAAACCACCATCCAAATATTCACCCGTCTCCATTCACAGACTATGCAGATGTCCAGGTCTTGTTAAGGTACTTGCAAAAGATCATAATAGATGATTTAGAGAAAATCACTGGTAAACAGATGGAACCCTGACGAGTAGTGGGATCTCACCATTGATGCATTTTTAGCTATAGCTGAGCTCATTTTCAAAGTGTTCCACTTTGCTCAAACTGAATAAGTTTAAATAAAACTGTACATCATGCAGTCCCTGAAGTGCAGCTAGTTTTTACTCAGATACAGCTACTGTACGTTTATCTTGCTTTCAGTTTTACCGTAAAAAAAGATTCTATTATAAATGACCCAATTCAGCATAAGCCTTAAAACAAAGATTTAAAACTGTTTAATAAGGAGGTTTAAATGAATTAAGTGAGTTACTAAGTGTCTCCTAAAAACAATCGATTGGATCCAGACTTACACACTATTGAATTTACTTTTACGAGCAAGTTAACAGTGGGTAATGTGAATTGCAGTATTTCATTAGTTGCAGTATTAGAGTTGAGAGATAATGTGTAACAGTAACGCTGGTCAGCATCTGTGTGCAAAATGCAAAAATACAGTATTCTCCCTGCATGCAAACACTAATTCTGGCCAAACACTAGGCTAATACCAACATTCAGGCAAATTGCACCCAGATTTCATGTTCATGGAATGTACACCTTTGAGATCCAGCGATGGATCTTACTGGTGTATGGCCAGCATTACATTCATTTTACCTCCACTGCAATTCAACATGGTTTTTCCCACTCTTGAGTAAGTCAATAGTGCCTAAAGATCTAGTCCAATGTAACAGTAACGCTGGTCAATATCTGTGTTCAAATGCAAAAATAAAGTATTTGTGACAATGAGCCTCCGGGTGAGTCAGATATGATGGTGTTCCCACGGGTGTTCCCAGCACTCTCTTTGTTCTGCCCCAAGAACTGCGCTTACCATCAAGTGAGAAGTGAAGTGGAAACAGACTTGCGTTAGTTCAAGATTTATTTAAATTTTAGTGGAGCATGATGGCCTGTAAGACTCCACACACCTTCATGGTGTCTCTCCTTAAGGAGAATGCTTACCCCCGTTGACTGACACAGTAGATCTCTCACTAGCCAGCCATATCCCTACTCTACATTGATGAGGGGGCAATCACCCCGAAACAGCTGTCTGTAGATGGGTTACTCCTCCTTAAGGAGGAGTTTCTGGCTTGGCATTTATTCCCAGTCATGTTTCAAAGGCTCCTTTGTGGGTCGGATGTGACTAGAGGAGCGCCTATACCAATAGATGGCGCTAGAGATTCTGCTTCTTTTCTTCTTCCCCAGAGGCTATTTATTCAAGATTTCACAAACACCAAACAGTTTACTCCAACTTTACTCTAACTTTTACTCTCATTTACTTTAAAGTCTTAACTAGAATGTTATCTTACTTTACTGTATAGTATCTTGCTAATGAACAGTTCTACTGTCTATAACAATACACAAGGTACGGACTTGTGGCTGCTTGGACTAACGCATGAAAGGGCGTAACCAACCCGAAACGCATCAGATCAAGTAGCCGTTAGTCCTGTAACCTGGAATCAGGGCATTTGTTCATTCAGAGTTGTAATTCTTGTATTAATTAAAGTATTCAAACAGAACTAAGAAGTTCATAGGTTACAAAAACATATGTTGAATTTCATCATGAATTCTACCTTAAAAGCTTCAACAAATCCAGGAATGTGTTTTAAGCCTAAATAAAAAATAAATCAGTTTTTTTTAAACCAAAGTAAAAAAGAAAATCTGTTATATTCAGCATACTGTATTGCACTCTCAAGTGGGGACAGTGATAGCAAAATTATTTTCTAAAAATTATTTACATTTTTATTTCATTTTCATGTACTGAATGTGAAGAAGACTGAAATATTACTAAATAACATTTTGCTGCCTTTTTCCTGGAAACTAGAAAGCAATTATATTTTTTTCTTTTGTTATAGTGTACATATCACTTAATTTCTTCAAAAATACATACAGTATATATATTTAAACAGCTTTGAATGTATTCCCTGTATATTTCCTTTTAGATCACAGTAGTTAAGTGTGCAGAAAAATGTCATCTCAAACAATAGAAACATAAACATTAAAAATGCATTTGAGTACTCCATGTAAACAATGATTATACACATTTCATGCTGTTATTGAATATTGTTTCAGAAACCCGGGAATATAGATTATTGAAGGCATGAAACCCATTAAAAAGTAATTTGAATTCTAGTTCTAAAGGAATTATTTTTACCAAAGAGGATCTTATTGCATTTGTTCTAAATTACAATATTATGAGAATGTACAAAATGTCCACTTTTATGGCAAAATAAATATATTTATCTGCTTCCCGTTTGTACAATATAAAATAGAGAGAAATCGCTGTACAGCAGTGCACAGTTTCTTCTCATTTGTTATAAGTGACAGTCGTATATGTAATATTCAGATTTTTACTAACTGTAATCAGATAAAAGATGATATAAAGAAATTCTTTAGAATCTTTTTTTGTTTTACAGGGCTGTAAATGCAAATGTAAAATTTTAAATAAGAATTCTAAAATGAATTTATAGGATTAGTAAAATGTTTAGTGAAGACGTGAGAGTTAACATAAAGCAGACTAAACTCCCAGGTTGGGATGTAGCTTATACTGTACTTGATTCTGACCGTATTAAGATGGTTCTGATTAGACTGTAGTATTTTCTGTAGGTATAGTGGGACTATCTCTCTCTCAAATCCTTATTTGCAATATCATTTATGATAAGACCGCCTCGACTTTTACTCTCCTTATGGACTTGAGAATAAGACTTGAGAATAAAAGGGAAAAGTTACCCCTGGGTAGAACCATATTGAATTGCAGGGGAGTTAAATTTCATTGTAACCAGTATTAGAGTTGAGAGATGATGTTTCCTAGAAAGTGTAATAACAGTGTAACAGTAACACTGGTCAGTATCTGTGTGCAACATGCAACAATAAAGCATTCTCCCTGCATGCACACACTGACATTCATTTGACAGCCCCCTGAAATTCAACATGCCTGGTGTTGGCTCTATACATTTTGTGGTAATATAAATACAGTATTTATGATTTCTTCACCTGGATTTGTTGAGAAAAGCAGCATTACATATTATAATCATTTATAATCATTGGGACTGGGGAAAGTTAAGCCATGGTTGCAAACATTGTCCCTTGTTTACGTCCTGCTGATGCCATCATAACACATGACAAATATGTGATACCCCAGCATGATATGTGTGGGAATTGCCATGGCTCATAGACATTGTTAAATGTCTCGATAGTTACAGAAAGGCTAGTCATTATATGTAGGTAGTGAGTGGTGACACTAAAGATAAACAATGATGCTGAGAAGGAAGGGGCGGGGCTTCAAGTAACTGCCATCTGGGAGAGACAGTTGGGAGATGACAGTTAGTAGAAGCCCCGCCCCTTTAAGTAACTGTCGCTCTAAGAGGCAGCTGGGATCTACTGACTGTAAGGGAACATTCTGGAGAAATATATCTGTTTGACCTGATGTGACAGACACACAGATAAAGATACCCAGAGCCGAGTTCTGACTTTACTCATATAAAGGAGGAGTTACTGTGGGTTATTGCCACAGTCTAGTCCCTCTGTTACACTCCCCGCTGATAGATTCACTGACGCTAAGTTACTGTATATTGAAGGACACCTAGTCATGTGCACAGTGTTATTAAGCCATTGTATGGAGAAAAACTGTTCAGTGTTTATCTCACACTAATTCTCCTTTGTGTTTGCCTTAATACCTATGTTTGTACTGTAAACCAGAATGTTATATATATGTATCGATAACTGTGATAATTATATCAGTTAATGGTATACTATTTTTCTTAAAGCCTGTAATTTGTACCTTTGTCAAATGTAGATAGTTGGAGAATAACAAAAAAATTACTAGAAGATTGTGCAAACTCCCCCAGAAAAAGTTCTGCAAGATAACAGTTGCCATTTCTGTGTCGTGGATAACGCTCCTTACCCCCCTGGTGTCACCGGAACACAACAGATCCAACTAGTGAAAATAATCACTGTGGCTTGGTGCAGCCAGGTGTATCTCACTGGATCACACTGGATCACACTGGATCTCATGACAGAGGAGGTTGCAATGAACAGCCAGGACCAGTGTGGCTGGATAACCCAAACATTTTTATATTATGTCTTGCTGTAAAAGTTTTTGGACTGCATAGATAGATTTAGTATAGAAATTTAAAATACAACATTTAAAGAGCCCAAGATTTTACAATGAATTTAAATCTTTCTGTACAATGTGAAACAAGGAAATGGCTTTACATATTGAAGTGCACCGATGCATTGCACTCATTACACCCAGATGTATTGTACTTGTGTATTCATTTGTTGATTTATACATCACAAAATAGTATCCTATTAACCCATTTAACAAAAACAATAGCTACCATGGGTTTAACACAATTATAACAGAAAATTAGCCATGTGGTGTGGATATTACTCTCTAGAGGAGAAACAATGGAGTTTTGCCATTGTCAAAAATGTTTTCCCATCAGTCGCTATCTATCAAAATGGTTTGTTATACCCAATATTAAAAGATAACATAAGATGAATACATTATAAGGTTGGCATTTTGGTATGAATATTTAATGAGGTAGTTTAAAACTATTTTTTTTAGATATTCTTAAGCTGAAAGTAAGCATTATATCTTACTAGATTGCATACACAAATATATATATATATATATATATATATATATATATATATATATATATATATATATATATATATATATATATATATATATATATATATATA
>JABWIB010000138.1:171801-187744 GCA_016617825.1 Platyplectrum ornatum | reverse complement strand
TAACTCCTGTACAATAACGAGAATCAAATAGAATTTTGACATTTCCGTGAACATAAATGGAAGTATAGTCTCACCTCTTTCTTTACTTCTTCCTCATCTTCCAGTGTCAGAGCAGCCAATTGTCTTGATCTCTGCTCCATTAAATTCACATATCTAATGGGATTGGATAACGCTTCTATCACATCTGCAATCACAAATGACAAATATTCTTATATGCCTTATAAAGCTAGCAAGCAGATTAACATTTAATAGAAATAACTTTAAAGAGGTTCAAGAGCCATGAACCCCCCTCAGATATTCACCGCTGTACATAAATTTAAAGTCATTTTAAATACTTTGTGATTCGTCATAGCTATATCCACAGCAAACAGCAAATCTAATGTCATTGCCTGTGGTAACGAGGAAAATGGTTTACAGATTTACAGATAATCTGAGCTACACTGCCACCTGGTGGTAATATCAAAGAAGAGCTTTTTACTCAATAGTCATAGATCTTTCCTCAGCATGTTTTACAGAGGCATGCTGGGCCTTGTCTTGCAAAGCCCATAGGTTGTCCAGGACTGATGTAGAAGAGAGTACAATTGTATAGGAATTCCAGTAGGAGTAAGTATCTGCTTGCAATATACTAGGCTTATTAGCCTGCCTACTCCTATAATGTGTCCCATGAAACTGTATTACATGTGTGTAGAAGCAATAATGGTGATATCAAAATATTATGTACATGGACACTAACAAAAGAAACTGTTTTATGTTTTAAATGAGGGAGGGAAGGAAGGTTGCAAGTGGGAGTAGAAGGATGTAAGTAAATGAGGTTGAGAGAAAGGGGGTAAGGAAGAGAGAGTAAGGGAGGGAGAGAGAGGAACATTGGAGGAAAAAAGAAAGGGAGGAAAGAAAGTAACGAGGAAGGAAGAGAGGTACAAGTCAAGTGAGAAAGTGAGGGAATAAGAAAATGAGTGAGGAATGAAGGGAGGGTAGAAGAAAGCAAAGGAGGGAGGGAGAGAGAAAGGAAATGAGGAAAAGTGGGAGGAAGGAAGGAACAAGTTAAGTGAAGAAGTGAGGGAACAGGAAAAGTGAGGAAGGAAGGGGGGTAGAAGGAAGCATGGAAGAGAGGCAGGAAGAAAGGAATGAAGTAAAGCAGTAAGGAAAGGAGAAGGGAGGGAGGAAGAAAAAGAAGGAGGGGAAGGGAGGAAGAAAAGGAGAAAGCAAGGGAGGGAGGAAGGATAAAAGGGAGGAAATAGGAAGAAAAGGAGAAAAAATAAAGGGAGGGAGGGAGGAAGAAAAGAATGGAGTGATGGAAGGAGGGAGAAAGGATGGGAAAAAGGTAGGGAGGGAGGGAAGAAGGAAGGAATGATGGAGGAAGAAAGAAAAAAGAAGGAAACTAGGAAGGACAGAAGAGAGAAAGGAAGAACGAGAAAGAAAGGCAGTATGGTTACAGTACCTGCAAACGTATCAGGAACATAATCTTTCACCTCTATGTAGACAAAGATTGCTGGAAGCGTCAGCGGGACATTTTTCTCATTTCTCAGACAGATATAATGATAACCTAAGAAGGAAATGATTTATGTTTTCTGAAGTTTGAAGAAAATGCAGTTATGTCAAGACATGGTTTCTGTATGACAGATAGCACAGTGTCTGTACCATCTACATCCCAGATGGCAGAATTTGGGTCACATCAATCAAACCATTTATACCCTTCCAAAGTAACTATTATATGGTTCCTTAAAGCATAAGGTGCTGTGCAGTATGTCCTATGATAAAACAGCTGCTTCCCTTATACTCTTCTGTCTCTAGACAGTTTATACCTCACTGGTGATTATTCCAAAGCATACACACACGTAATAGTACATGACCCCTTTCAGAAATCAGGAGCTTTATACTGTACCTCTAGAGCTGCTACCTGGCATACAGTGACATAAAGTCAGTATTCCCACTGGCTTTCATCTATATTTATGAACTTGGGAACTTTAAATGGATATTGCCAAATGTTGCCATTTCCACACGCAGTGCTGTGACCTGGTCATGTCAATGCCATATTTGTCCCTGTTTTTATGTACATAAGTAGCATATAACACAATTCTTGCTCTTGGAGATGATGGACCGGATCAGACGTACGCACTATTGAACTTACAAGCTTAAAGGTACAAGTGGGCAAAACCATGTTGAATTGCAGGGGAGGTAAATTTCATTAAATGCAAACAGTTGAAAGATGATGTTTCCAGCCCAAGTCTAATAACAGTGTAACAGTAACGCTGGTCAGTATTTGAATATAAAAATATATTCTCCCTGCATGCAAACAATAAAATTCATTTTACCTCCCCTGCAATTAACCATGGTTTTTCCCACTTGTAACATTAGTCTTAAAAGTTCAATACTAATTAATTCTGGATGTAGAGATTCCAATCCATTTCATTCCCTATCGCCAATATTCATGATGATCAAGGGACAAGATTCACAGGAGATACATTCTTTCTACCATCACATAAAGCATTGCAGCAGATAGATGAGCCCACCTGGTCGGATTGCAGAGACAGGTAAAATCCGATGGCCGATGAATTTTCCCCCTTCTTCATACGCTGCTATTCTGAGACATGCCAGGGAGGGGAGAACTACCTAATGAACAAACAAGAGAAACACCACGCGTTAGGTGGTTAAACAGATTCACTACCTAATGGAAATGTGTCCCTCACTATTGCAGCGCAGTAAAATGGAATATATACAGAGAGACAGAATTGGTGGGAAGAGGGGCCCTGCTCGCGAGCTTATATTCTAAAGGAGATTGGGGATTTGACACATGGGGTAATTACACACACAGAGCAATTTTAGCCAACTGCCAATTAACCTAACGCTATGTTTTTGGGATGTGATAGGAAACCTGNAGTTCCTGTTACCTTTACTTACTGCCTATTAAATGGAACGTGAACGTATAACATTCTAGAATCAAGTGCATTACAAAACAATAGAAATATTACAACATTGCAATGTGCTAATTAGCTGCAGTTTTACATTAAGAATGTAAGTAAACAATATAACCTTTTTAAATACTATGGGTTCCTCTTCCCATACAGGGTTCACAGCATTTCCTTGTGATGTCTTCGTTTTAAACGCTTTTCTCTTGGTGTCAACTGGTAGCCCGAACATATCCACTTCCACATAAGTGCCAACCTTTTTATCTGAGAGGAACTGTCCTGAAATGATCTGCAATAGAGAAAGGATGAGAAAGTCAGAAGGCTAAGCCAGGTAAGTGGTAGAACCTTTATAGCTCACGTCAAGTGATAGAAAACCATGGACTGAGCTCTGACAGCTGCGCATGTTCCGGTGGCTCTATGGAGAGCATTTGCTCTCTTCTATAGGTTCTGTGCTATAGAAGTGGATATAAGTGTTTCCCCGATAATAAGACCTACCCCGAAAATAAGCCCTACCCTAATTTTTTGCAAAACAGTCCAAAATAAGCCCTATCCCGAAAATAAGCCCTATTCTGAAAATAAACCCTTCCCTGAAAATAAGCCCTAGTGAATTCCCTAGGACTTGGGGCCATGATGGGTATAAAAGCAGGACTGGGGGGCATGGTGGGGATAAAATCAGGACTGTTTATATAAATCTCTGTCAATGTTAATTAAAATAAGACCTACCCCGAAAATAAGCCCTATGGTGTTTTTTTGGACCAAAAAAATAATAAGACAGTGTCTTATTATCGGGGAAACACGGTAATAACGAGGGGAGTAAATATAGGGAGCACAAGGGGTAAAGCTTTGCTTTGGGGCCACAGGAGATGGAGACCTGTGGCAGATGCTCCTTCTGCACTGTAAGAAAGTTGTCGCTTCTTTCTCAAAGACGGGCCAGCTTAGTCCTGTCCTTGGTACAACATGGCCCCGCACACGAAGAGCCAGGCCCCATCTCCTTCCTATGTCACAGGACAATACGAAAATGACCCTTAAATTAGTCATAACCACTGTCCTTATAATTGTTTTCCACATAGGCAGATTTAATGTTTATTACCTTTACCGAGACTGTATTTGCTACAATCCCATCTACTGTTGTTTCGGTAAATGGGTCGAAGTGTTTATCGGGCCTTCTCATAAATTCTGGCTTCAGTCTGTATCCACATTTACCATTATATTCATACATCCCCATATTAAGCTGCATAGAAAAGTCTGCAAATAAAATAGAGCATTCTGATCAGGCAGATAAAAGGTTAAGTTTAAAATCAATGAATGAATTAATGCATTCTGTGTTGTATACTCTTCATGGGAATACTTCACACTAAGGTTATTATGTGTCTTTTGTCCATGTAAAGTCTGGTAGAGGTTGTCAGTGTTCAGTCATGTAGGCTGATCTGGTCCTTCTCAGGCAATGATGACAACACTACAACCATCAACATGACCCACACACATAGGTATCGAGACCAACAGCATACTGGGTCAAAGGATCTTGCCACACTCTGCAGTATGGTCGCAGATATCCATGTCAGATGTAGTATACAAACATAAATGTGTTTATAATAAAATTCTCTTACCTATGGTTTGGAAGTTGAGAGCCACCATTTGACAGCCGGCGTTCCAGAATACCTGAGGCATGTAATTTGATGAATCTACACGTGTTCCTTTTGGGTAAATTCGACTAAGCTGCATTTTGTTATATCTATAGATTGTGGTTAAGAAAGTTTTTGGAGAACAAAAAGAAAACTAGCTTTGATTTGTAAAGCTTCGGAAACACCCCTCTTTGGGGTTTATTTAGAAAAGTTTTTGCAGTAACTAAGCTATATCTGATACAGAATTGTCCAGGAACGTGACTTGTGTGGCATTGATATTTACAGGTATATTTGCAGGTATATTGTAACTACTAGTTCCATCTAGAGCATCTTGACTTCACCAGTGGTCTATGCTAGCCCTAGTGATGGCATCATCAATAACCTTAGCAGAAGACAACAAATGGGGTTTAGGTGCCATGAAATTATTGGGGTGGGTTTATATTCACGAACATTGTGGCAATACCATTTCAGGGGCTTAACCTCATACCTATATGTAATGTGCATACATACACTGCAAGGAAATAGATGGAGCAGGGTAAGACAGGTAAAAGGATACTCTACAAATTCTACTGGAGATTTTGTTAGCTGCTCGAGGCCCTTAGTTTCCACGAAGGAGGACATCTCATAACTCTTGTTCCTTTCTGTAAAAGACACACAAATGATTACTGTATATCTTATATTAATCAAATGAAAAGCTAAACATAATAAGAAACATGTTCCTATCAATATGGAATAATATAGGCATAATATATATAACTATAGAGTCTAAAAAGGCAGCAGGTGAAATATAACTATTATAGCTGGGAAAACAGTCAACAGAAAACATACCATTGGCTGTAGTACTGTTCCCTACCTATCACTATATGGTAACACTGAGTAAAAGACACTGACAAATGTTTTATTGACTCTGAGGATCAAAAGTCTTGGTTCATGGAAAAGACTTCGGCTGCCTTCAGAAATTAATACCAAAACTGTATTCCAGTCCCTAGGATCACATCACACACTGTTTATATTTTTAGTGTACATATGTTCTAGATTCATCATTGGTAGCCCTCATACGGTACAACTGAACGTGAATGTGAAACCTAAATAAGGGCCATGTTATAGGCAGGATTATAGTGTTGTTGTTATTATTACTGATTATTTTTTTTTTCTAATAACACTTATTTATTAGAGGCCACAAAGTGTCCGCAGTGCCGTAAAATGGGAAATACAGAGAGACAGAATGGGTGGGGAAGAGGGNCCCTGCCCACACGCTTACATTCTAAAAGAGATTAGGTATTCGTACATAGGGACAGTTACACATACACTAAGGACAATTCTCTGCAGATTACTGGCGTGTTTTGGGGATGTTGGAGGAAACCAGAATACTGAGAGGAAACAAAAGAAGACACAAGGAGAACATGCAAACACAGATTAGGTCCTGTTCGAGAATTGAACTTACAGCCTTAGCGATGTGAGGCATCCAAGTGCTTGAGAAAATGTTGGACTTGTTCAGGTAGGCTGATATCTTTTCCAGGTTTCCTAAATGCCAAACTTTGCGTATTTGATCAGGGTGCTTCCAATGGCTGGAAATGGCCAGCATTAAGGACCTGTATCCCCAAATAGTCAGAAGTTTTTGTCCAGACCACTGAGGGACAGGCTTAGTAAGAGACCAGGGCCTAAATTCACTAAGCGGAGAGTTTGCTGGTGAATTTAAAAGGTGGTGAAGTTGCCCATAGCAGCCAATCAGATTCAAGCTCACATTCTCCAGTATGCAAAATGAAATTGAGAGCTTGAATCTGATTGGTTGCTATGGGCAACTTCACCACCTTTCAAATTCACCAGCAAACTCTCCGCTTAGTGAATTTAGGCCCCAGGGGTATTTAAAAATGGGTTCATTCAAGAGAATGGCCAATTTAGACTAATAGTCAGAGAGTTTTGGACAGTCCCACCATATGTATAGAAAGAAGTCCCACACCCCCACCAAAATACTGAGTGTACAGTTCCATACAACCGTCTCAGGCATCTACAATAAACTGTCCATATTTAAAGTGTGGATGCTATAGATTTTTTAAGGTAGGGTCATGCAGTCACCAGGAAATTCAGGAGGAGATTCAGGAACAGGCAGTGACTGAATAGTCCAAAATGAATTTATGTCACTGTGACATCGACATAATACAGGAATATCTGTGATGGATCTCCTAAAGTTTTATCTGGCAAATATTTCACTTGTTTCCCACAGTAACAATCTCATATCTCAATGAGAAATCATGCAATATATAATGTACCATTTGTTGTACACCTTAGTATTAATTGCAGCATTAATGTTATTCATTAGCATTGAGCAGTGTTAATTACAAAACAATAGCTGTTGGTGGTTTTTAACGATCCCTGGCAATTACATTTATCTTATTTTTGGGCTTAGTCTCTCTCCCGCACTGGAGTTTGGATGCTGTGCGGGTCTGACTGGATCGCTTCGCTTCTGAACTTTGAGTACAGCATAAAAGGAAATCAGGTTGGAAAGTACAAAATTCAGGTTTATTCATGTTTATGTTTAATCCTTGGATTCAGATGAGAAGGAGATCCCACGGTTTACATGAGTTATAAACATAAAACATCTGACATCCTTTGGGCCTGATCCAATAGCCCATACTGCAGTTTACTGTTGTAACTTACTGTGATCAAATGAGCATTATTGAAGAGGGAATGAAATAGGGATGAGATAACCCATTTAAAATTACATCCAATCCAGTGTTTACTGGAACAGGGTAACAAATCCAGATGTACAAAAACTCAAGGTATACTGGAAGCAATAACAAACAGACAGGTACATGTCCTGACTACGTGAGATGTTTGACGATGGCCACACATGTACAGACAAAGAGCACACAATGGTAAACAGAACAAGATTGGACTGACAACAATGGCAAGATAGATAATCAAAACCAGTAAAGCAGGGTCCAAGCGGAGGGGTACAGATAGTCCAAAGTACAATGTTCCAGAAATGTGTGCAGGATTATGCACAATAAATAACCAGGTGTCAGGTGCTATCTATAAGGGATAATACAAATAAACAAACACCTGACACCTAAACCAGGGGCTGAGTTGACAGAGACATTCGTATGAAAAGTCCACAGTCCATACTGTATAATTTAAATGGTACCCGAGGCCATCAGGCCTAAATCTGTATGCGTGGAAAGAGGAATAACTGAGTATATACATAGACGATTTAGCAGACAAAATTGGTTGGCTTTATTATATCAGGCTGGAAAAGCAGCTTGACAGCCCACATAGATCAGGTAAAGCTTTTTTTTTGTTTGTTTTTTTTAATTAGCATTTTATTGAATAGTTATTTTATGACAATATATTCTTGTACTTTTGCTTTGTCAACTAACAACATTGTTATCCATAACAGTAGACTAACCCTACACTTGCGACTGAATGAGAGGGAAGAGAATGTAACTTCCGTGTGCTGGAATATTATGTGACCTTATGCACAAAAACATAACTTTGAATCAAGAGCCACACT
Source organism: Platyplectrum ornatum (assembly GCA_016617825.1). Lineage (NCBI taxonomy): Eukaryota > Metazoa > Chordata > Amphibia > Anura > Limnodynastidae > Platyplectrum > Platyplectrum ornatum. The sequence goes on along the minus strand of JABWIB010000138.1, from coordinate 179,705 downwards.
TACTTCATGTCTGGATCCCTCTGAAAGACTCATTATGTGCATGAGGTATTTTCACATGCGGAATACATCATTTAGTTTTGTTGCATTTCTGTCATGATCAGACTCTTTATGCACAAAAAGTTTAAACATTCATAAGGAATCAATATTTGTGGTAAATGTGGTTACTTTTCTTCATATAAGAGTCTTTTTGATTTATGTATTCAGTTATTCTTTCTTTGGGCATAGACTATGAAACACCAATGAATAAGTCCTTATAAATCATTGCACTCCATAAAGGTGACATTCACTGAGAAGCGGGACTGCGGGGCCCTACCATGGTCATACCTACGAGTCATACTTGGGCTGAAATCACAATACGCGACTGTATTCTCTATAAGCATTTGCCCTCACTGCAGCTGTTGTTTTACCGGCCTCTGTTCCTGTCACTTACTCTTAGACGTCTCAAAAGACTCGAACTTCACAGGCTGAATGTAGTTCACCAGGTTAGACATTTCCTCTGTGGCACTGGCTTCATTTCCAGCTGTACCCTGCAATTACAAGGAACACATTTCACCATTCTACGCAAGGACGATAGAGCTGCACGTCTCCTGTAATAACAGCTGCATGCAATGGTAGCTTTATAAATGTGATAAAATGACATTGTTGCCTCACACAGTAATTCTATCACATTTAATAGTAAAATATTAAGATTCACATGCACATGAGAGAAGATGAATATAAGATCATGGCTGGGGAGAGGTAAGCCTCAGTTCTCAGTCATGTTAATGACCAGGCTGAGAGTAGTTATGAGTGTTAAGCATATTAATAATTGAAGCCATCTGAGTGAAAAGAGGTGAGAACTATCAAAACAGGGTATAGTCAGGGGGACGTGGCTTTTCTTGGATTCTAAAAGTAAAACAAACTTCTAAAAGTCACTTTGCTTTGCATAGTAATGTTGTGTGTAATATTGTCCTAACTATTTCTCTCCATATTGATTCCTCAATACCCCTCTCATCAAACTGTTCTCTCTATACCCAACTCTACCACATTTTTCTTTTTCCCACAATACCCTATATCAGGGCTGGTAGTGGGGGTGTATACGGGGGTATGCCATACCGGCACTTCTCCCACTGATGTAATTTAAAAAGTACAAATCTCCACTGACTTCTATTTTATTCAGTGTTTCCATACCCCCGCTTCTAAATGTCCATACCAGCACTTCTAAATTTCCACTTCGACCACTGGTTCTCCTCACGTTCCTTATATATGTCATTTTATATAGCATCTCTCCCCACTATACTTATATACCTCCTTCACCCCACTATTTCCTGTATACTCAGCTCTCTGTACTGCTTCCTCCACACTCCTCTCCCCACTTATTCCCTTGTATGAGCTGCGGTTTAGTTGGGAAAGACTACGAAAGAGGTATAGTGGGAAGAGGCGCACTGGGATAGACTGGGAAGGAGGCATAGCTGGGATCAGAGCTCCTTAAAGTTTATTAAAGCGGTTGGTTGTGGATGGAGCTATGCATAGGACTATTGTTGTCTGACATGCAGAGACACCTGTATCAGAAGTCATCAGTGACATGACACACATGCAGTCTCATGTCCTCTGCCAGTAATGGCCCTACGTCTCCATTCTGCCAGCAAATAGAAGCTGTCGGCTGCTGACAGCTTTACAATGTAGCTCCTGACTAGTATATACTCAGTGTATACAGGGAGTGTGACTTCTCTTCAAGGCCACTTAGCCATTACAGCCCCTCAATGCGACATCAGGGGGTCTTTCCATGAGAGAGAACTAGACATCAGCTTGTTTTCAATGCTGTCAAGCGCACACAAAGGTGCTCTTCCTACAACTGCCTTCCAAGGCCCTTGGTTATAGCAGTCTTAGATTGAGACGTATTTTTATATAAAAAAAAACTTCCATACATATAAAAAAACACTATGCCACTAGGTGGATACACTGCTCTCTCTATAGTGTGATTTCCACAGTGTTATGTTTTTATATTGTAATAACTGTACATTTTAAAATAGAGTTACATTTTAAAATAGAAAAAATGAAGAAGAAAACAAATGTATAATAAACTCCATCACCAGTGTCTCCTTGGATATTATAAATGATATGTATACGTGAACCTTTATAGAATTAAAATGATACATAATCATGTAAGCAGGAAGGTTATTATGTTATTTATTTCTAGGAGTAATGAAAGATTGATCAATAGTCCATTATGCAGCATTAATTCATTGGGATTATATACATCTAGGCATGTTCTTATTGGACATATTACTCAGCCTTAATGCTTATCTACACTATTGTCAATATGGGGAAATATTGAAGCACTGATAAGATGGAGTTGGAAGGTTTTATCATTAGCAATTATAATTAGGTCATGAAGGTTGATCNCAGTGGACCAGATTCAGACTTTAGGCACTATTGACTTATTCACAAGAGTGGGTAAAACCATGTTAAATTGCAGGGGGGGGGGGGGTAAAATGAATATTAGTGTTTGCATTCAACATGGTTTTGCCCACTCTTACGAGTAAGTCGTAAGTAAGTCAATAGTGCCTAAAGTTTTCCTAAACATTTTCCTACAGTCTTTAATTAAAGGTAGACATGGAATAGATAGGTAACAATGATTTTTTTCATTTTCATGGTTCATGTTTTTAGAATTTGCATGAAGTTATACTTAAAATTCATGTCAAATATGGATAATACATATAATATATATGGGCTAGTTTATGTTTTACATAACAAATTATTTTTGGCCTTTTAAATGTATACCAAATATATATTATATTTTATTAAAAACACTCCAACCGTTCTATATAATACAGTGCATTGTCCTGCTAGAATCCTCTACAGCCAGGAAGCCCAGTGCATTTTCCAGGAAGACACAGCATTAAGGATAAGGTCTTTGGAACGTGTCTTGCTTTCCTTGGCAGGAGTCACGAGAGGTGACACATTTCACTATTCAGGAGGAACAGCACTTCGGTTTATTGATAATAATTCTTAATGCACTTCAGTCCTTTTTAGGTGGCTGGAAAGCAGCTCCCGGAGATAAAAATCAGGTGGTATAAACAAATATCCTTCCATTGGGTCTAATAAAGGAAATTCCACTGGCATGTGTAATATCTGATATGAAAATATGAATTGTTATAAGAACGCAGAAAGTAACAAACTGGAACTGAAAACCCTGTTACAAGTAGCACAAAAATCCTGAAAATGTCATATTATTGTATGGGTCAAAGGTATACACTGCTTACCCTACAAACTTATTAACCATATCAATGCCATGGCTGTTTGCAGGTCAGTTATTTTATTAAAGTATATTCCTTATATTAGTTTGATGCCTTTTGGGCATGGGCTTGCTGGCAAATATAATATATATATATATATATATATATATATATATATATATATATATATATATACTGTATACATATAAGATGCAAGACTTTATGTCCCTGGTGACCAGAAGTCATGTCACCAGCTTGTGACGTCACTTCCAGTTGCGAGCGGGGGCTGACATTGACAGTGCGGCTGCACATGAGCCGATGATGGCTACCAGGTGGTTGCTTTGAACGGCTTCACATGCTGATCAGCAGAGCGGCTCATGTGCGCCCGTGGCCCTGAACCACCAATGCACTGTGGCCCGGGTGCCATCTTTCTCCCTGCCGCCCACACCAGCCCGCCCCTGATTATGGGTGTTTTACTGTCTCTGTAAATAAACATGAAATCATAGAGCTCTATTTATACACTTTAATGCGATGATGCCTGTTTTCATGAGAAAAGATTCCTTAATATTAAAAAGTGGAAAACTGCTGTTTCCGTAGAGATCCATGTAAATATCACATAACCTGCTCTTCACAATGCGGGCAGGCACTTTGTTGTATTTAAGTGGAATTTCTCACTCTGCTCCTGGAGTAAAACTAACGCCATGTTCAATAACGCCATGTGCGGCTGACTCCGAGGAACTACGCCGAGGATCTTGCAGGACAGATCGGTAAGTAAATCATGTGGTATCATATCTACCTGGCCTGGCACTGAAATGTGTCTGGGAATCTCTGCGCGTTAGGGTGGGGATCCAGGTACAGATATATGGATCTGTACCCCCCTATCACTGGGCCTGAGGCCGGAGGTATCTGGCCCATGTGCCTAATGGTATGCCTTCTACTGCAGACGCATGTAGAGAAGAATACCCCGTCATTTATGTTACTGAAATGGATCTGGAGTCTCACCTCATCCATGAAAGATTTCTTACAGTCATCGTCATCATCATCGTCATCTTCTTCGCTCTCAATATCGGCTTCACCTGAAAGACACAGCAAATCAAATGACTGACTGAATATGCCATTAATACAGTGCATACATATATACTACATACAACAGCTACAGAAGACCGCAGCTCCCAAATACGTATACATACATGTCAAGCAAAGAAACACCACAATGCTATTAGATAACTCATAGTAATAATATAGGCTATAGACAGTATCAATAGGAGGTAAGCTACTATCTTATGATCATAGCATTGTAGATGTCAGTGGAAGTTATCCTGGATCAATAAGGGCTTTAGGGAGACTTGAGTCAGCTATAAGAAATATTTTGGATTTCTTTTATTGTTATAATTATTATTATTATTTTTAACAAGTGACCTCAAAGACAAACTTTAATGTCATGTTTAAAACTTAACAATGAGTCTGGATGTAACTATAAGAACTCCACTGAAATTCACATCAAGGAACTCATCCTCCACTTGTCCAATTTCGGCAACGCGGCATGGATGCCACATTTCAGGGAAACCCATTCATCGCCAATGTTTATACAAACGCAGTCAAATAAAAGTGATGAAGTAGAAACAAGAGCTCCTCTGGCTGAAAGGAGGAGGCACGTTGTAACACCGTTCATGCCAGGACAGTCACATATGAAATGGAGTTCAATATATAAATCAAGGTTAAGGTTGTTTATCTGCTGCTAATTTTAGTTAGAAGACTTGCATGTAACTCTGAAGAGATGTAAGCACTTAGACCATTGTTATAACTCTAACACTGTGTGAGTGCTGCCAAAAGCCTAGAAAGTAATAAAGGAGTTTTAATAGAAGTAGCAAATGATACCATATATAAGTAAAAATAATACATAAGTACAGAATATACTAAACTCATTGTTTGTTGTCAAAGTAGTTTGGCCATTGGTTAGGGTAAGTTATCTTCACCAATACTATAGATAGTAAAATCACAATAGCAATCAGCAACCACTACAGATGTGACACTTTATAACGTTTCTAAAATACAGCCATGTCGCGGTATACTGTGATGTCCCCCCCCACCGCATCAAAAGGCTGCACTAATGCGTAACAGCACACAGGTTGTCCTGCCATTGACAATGGTTATCTTCTGCATTAATACGCCACCTAGCTGTTACTGTTGGAACTGCAACTTTTTTAGAGTTACTGACATCATGTCACAAAAGCATATTAGCATACTTTCGGGATAAATTGGTATTTTAGAAACAGTATAGTGTCACATCTGAACTTATTCATTGCATAGGAAATATTCTCACACTTTAAATGTCTACAAATAAAGCTTTGCAGGTAGGCATGTAACTACAGGGGGTGTCAGAGGTGCTGCTACAAGGACCAGAGGAGGTAGACTGGGGCAGCCTCTCCCCCTCAATGTACAGCACTGTATGAGTGGTGATCGATGATAGAAGAGATCTGCGAATGAAACTTAAGGTTCTTGGTATGTAAGTCCAGAACTCTGCCCCAGAGAGGGGTGACAGGGTAATATCAGACACCTCTGCATATGGAAACTGCACTGTGGTCTGGATTCACTGTGATACGTATTGATGTTGCCTCCTTCATTGTAACAAAGCAGAACAAAAAAACAACAGTAAGATTTCCATCCCGGACGTCAGGATGATGAGTAACCAGATCTGTGCTGGAGGTGTGCTGGGAGGGGTGTACCCACACACAATTAAAGAGGAACAATTTGGGTTTAAAGGTGAAGCACAAGGATTTGAGTGTATAAAAGGAGGCTACACTTATCCGTCATACAGCAGCCTGTCTTACCATCATTTCAAAAAATCACCTGAAAATCATCTACATACATATATACATTTAGTAAATAGTGCAATGGAAACATTTGTCAGACTTTGATACAATTTCTGAAAAACAAGTTATAAAACAAATAGGATTTAATGACAGTGTCATTTTATATTTCAACCAGAGGAGGGCGCCCTTGGTTAACTTTCTGTTTTAGCACATGAAAATGCACAGCAAGCATGTTACCTGTCCTGAAAGAAGAAAATATTCACTGGGGTGATTTTATTAATGGGTAGGGACCTGCAGCTTCTCTTAAATGGCTTTCTTTGCACTTATATAAAGTGTCCTATTAATTAATTAATTACTCTAATAATTAAACTAGTAGTTCCGTGTTGTGATTGGGGGGGGAGTTTTGTAAATAATAAATAGTACAATAAGCACTGGCATAGTAGAATAAAGATCTCCGCACTATTCACATTTCAGGAGGTGGTGCAGAAATTTTCTATTTTCTATTTCTCTAAGAACCACTATTTATGCTGAAATATCACTATTTTTTCATTTCTGTGATTGACAGAGCCCTGTCAAACATTAGTGTCAACAGAAGGGGAGAAACGGGTAATATAATGGGAAGGTAAGGGTTAGCCTGTGGGAGGGAATGGATTAGAGAAGGGGAGGGTTGGGCTATGAGGAGGGGAATGCCCGCTATCAGGGGGGACAGCCAGGCCCATGTTCCTGATGCATGTCAATAGTAATGGCCTCTAAGTGAAATTTGGGCAGTCCCGGACACCACTACTACCAGCGTCCCTGGGGAGGGAACAGATCATAAAAGAAGAAAGTTATAGTTAGGCTGCAGGGAGGGAATTAAATGAGAAGGTTAGGTTGTGGGGAGTGGAGAGTTAGGGTTAGGCTGCGGGACGGGGAAGATTAGAGACAGGGTTAGGCTTCAGGGAAGGGAGAGTAAAGGTTAGGCAGTGGAGAAAGGAAGGTTAGGGGTAGGCTGTGGGAGGGGAGGATTAGAGTTGGGCAGCAGAGAGGGTTAGGATTCAGATAAGGGTTGGGGTTAGGGAAAAATCTTAATATAATATAATAATATTCTTGCCAGTAGCCCCCCTGTTGAAATACAGCCCTCCACACCTTAGAGCATGCTTAGCGGTAATGCTTACAGTAACGTCAGCTCAGGATGGTGAACCCCACATATGCTGACGTCAAGGAGAAGACCGGGGCTGTTCCATTAATTACTTCTGCCCAGACACCACAGAGGAGTTACACAGTTTTAGGAACCCTGACAAACTTCAGTTACCTGTTTGTCTGGCTGGAAAACCTGTTAAAACCTAATGATTTGCTGACAGCACAAGATAAGAGGCGGCTATACTGCAGCTGATTTATGTAAAATAGAAATGTTTATCTTGAATGTATTGCCAGCTTGTGTGTGTGCTCTATGAGGGAGTTGTCTCTGCTTCAAGTACAAACAGTTCCTCACATCTTTAACAACAGCTTGGCATGAACATGTGGCTTATTGACTGACGTCTCTGTAAAATTTGTTAACAGCATTTATTTGATCAGAGGAAATATTCGGCCTTTTAATTACCTTCAAAATGACTTAATAGCTTTGACTTTCTTGTTAATTCAGGCAAAGAGAGTGTCTGGATAATAATATACAGTGTTGTTGGTGTTGATCAGTTGTGGAATGTAACTAGTAAATGGAAAATGACCCAATAACACTGGATCAGATTCAGACTTTAGGCACTATTGACTTACTCACAACTTACTCAAGAGTGGGTAAAACCATGATGAATTGCAGGGGAGGTAAAATGAATGTCAGTGTTTGCATGCAGGGAGAATACTTTATTGTTGCATGTTGCACACAGATACTGACCAGCGT
>JABWIB010000138.1:66840-102062 GCA_016617825.1 Platyplectrum ornatum | reverse complement strand
ATTCGTCACGGCGATATGACATTGACGATCTGTAAACGTCAAACCAAATGACGAAAAAATACACATTCGTCACTTAGTGAATACACATTTGTAGAAATCGTCAGAAAGATTGTCAGAAGTTCGTCATTTAGTGAATTCCCCCCCAGATCCAGATTTATGTACTCTTGAACTTACGAGCATAAAGTTACGAGTGGGCAAAACCATGTTAAATTGCAGTGGGGGGGAGGAGGTAAAATGAATGTCAGTGTTTGCATGCAGGGAGAATACTTTAGTTTTGCATTTTGCACACAGACCTGAATCTGCCCCAATGTATTTATTACCATAGTGATTATAATGATCAGCTGAACAACAATAGTGTTGTTAAGTGTATTGGTTGGCGAGAAAGGTCACCAGGAGATGCATTCATGTCTTTAGGCTAGGAATGGATTCTAGAATGATTGTGTTTCTACTAACATTTATTATTATTATCAATAATAATCAGCTTTATTTTGTATGCACTTCATACCACTTTGCCAAAGTTGTACAAAAGACCTTTTAGACAAGTTTGTCCTATCTTCTTAGCATGGACATTGTCACACATTTTTATTATTCTTCATATTATATCCTATTTTAATGCAGGATAACAATAAATACAATATATATATATATATATATATATATATATATATATATCTATAGATAGATATTGAAAAAATAAATATTATAAGAGACAATCCACCACAATGCTTTCAACATTCCTCATGGAAAAGTTTGCCTACTTATAGAAGTGGTAAATATTTTTATCTTCTGGAAATTGTATTGTAAATCTACCAAGTGAAAGAGTAGCTTAATGGTATTACCTGCATGTTTCAATCTCAGATAATACTAATATGAAAGACTGGTAGAAATATTCTATCTGTCTCATTTCATCACACACTATAAGACTAGGGGCTTAGAATCAAAAGACTGTGAAAACATATTTCAGAAAAATCTATATTTCTTTTTCTCTTTACTATGATATAACAGGAATCAAAGGCACGATTGCTTTGACAGTAATCCGCTTTTCTTAGATTGCTGTAAAAATAATATACTGTATATATATATATATATATATATATATATATATATATATATATAATATGTTCTTCAGTGATGGTCGGATGAGATATTCAGTGTTATTGTTTAATCAACTAAAACAAAGAATGGATTTTGATCGTGTGTGTGTGTAAACACTGTAGATAGACAGATACGGAGTTGTGAGAGACAGGTCTTGGGTCAATAAAAATGCTTAAAAAAAAAAAATCCTTATGACCGCTGTTCCAATGCATTAGTCCAAGATCTGAGCTTACCTGATCTGACAGCTGATTTACACCCACTGCATGTATAAATCAGCTGCATTATTAAGTACGGTTTCGGTCCAATTGGAAGTCCTTCACATTCAAAAACATATGATACTACAAAATCACAATAGAATGATATTTACTTCACCAAGTCTACTCAAGTTATACATCCACCACTGGTAACGAGGAAGTAGCTCTCATTATCAGGCAGTATGTGATCAATGAGATATCCATTAAGGAATAATGTCAGTCACCTGGGACATTGTATGATTGCTGTTTTAACAATAGAAACATTAAATCAAACAATTGCCTCCTTATTCCCATATCTACTTTGTGATCCCCCTTCCAGTTACTGACGAAGTCCTTTTCTTATGGGTTTAGTATTTAGTATTTTTCTTACTTTTTTTCTGCTTCACTAAATGTCAACGGAAAAAGTTTCCTTCTCGTATGAGAAATTCAAGCGGTGATCTCAGTTACCACTTGTCGGTTCTTTCATTGTAAAATAGAGAAGAAAAGAAAAAATAGAACAAAAGGAAACACTGTCTGTCGGCTTCAAAGAGCCGAGTTCAGTATGGGTGCTCTGTGTGGCAGCAAATTCAATAAAAGAATGGTTCCGGCTGTAGTTCCTATGTCACGAGTTTGACTTTGAATTAAAAGTTACACTGTCTCCACCAACTATAAGACAAAATGCTAAAGTTTGTCTTAAGTTAATGAATTTCATGGTTTGTTATTTACGACTTTTAAAGGACACATTGCGTTGTGCAATACCTCATAGGTGCCTATACCTCATAGGTGACGTAAGAGAATATTTAATATGAAGAGATATAGGAAAGATATGAAACAAACTGCCATAAGCTTCATAGTGCTCCTCTCTTTATCTCTACACTATGTTATGCAGGAAGCACATAGCACAGAAGAAATCACTCCTGACACTTCTCTTCTCAGATGATGATGGGGAATGGTGGCATCTCAGCAGGATTCAGCTAAGAGTTCCTGGCTGTCTCCGGTGGCCCTCTGTAGGCTTCTCCCATGATGATGGCTGTAGCTTGAAATATATTTCCTTCAAACAGATCATAGGCAGACACGGGGGGGAAACCCCCCTTAATGTTGCTGATTATATGCGGGTTATATTAAGTACTAGGAGCTGCCACACTGTATAAAGTAAATTAGAGATCTGATATGACATTATTATTATCAGTATTGTATGTTCCTTTACAGTATACGAATATACACAATATGTACTTTATACAGTGCGTCTACTCCATACCCCAATATCATGGGGCTGGATATGGTGCATTATATAAAGTACATATTGAGTATAAAAAGGGGTAAGGGTATATTACATAATGTAATATATGCGGGATGTATTAAAGGTTTGAATATTACACTATAGAAAAACAGTATGACTTCTATATACCCAAATATACACCTGACTCATACCCAATATATACCCTTCCAAAATCCTGCGTTTGCCCCTGCAAATACTGTACCATGTAATCACAGTGGAGAAGACAACTCAAGCTACAGCCATTGCTAGAGAAGAAGACCTTCACCGCGCAAGAGAAGCCGGTCCAGGATTGCTGAGTGTATAAGAATTTATAGAATACAATCATGGGCGGAACATGACAGGCTTGGGCCCCATAGCACAGAGTCTGGATAGTGGGACCATGTTGTACTTGAGGTGTAGCTGAGTGGACCCTTCATTCACTCCATGAATGACTGCTGAAAGCTCTTTATAAGTACATTGTGTGAAGATGAGCTGCGCAGGATCTTACCTGTAGTAAAATAATCTCAATCCCAATAAATTTCCCAATCTTGGTCACAATGGGGAAGATGTACATGATTAGATGTAATAACTGAATGTCACAGAGAACATGTTATGCAATGTACTATGATAAAAGGAAATGGACTGGTATTATTTGGTCTATAACAAAAAATGGTGAAAAGTAAAATATTTCTGATGATACCTGTGCTTTGTAAAAATGCCCCTATTTCCACCAAGTCTCCAAATTCTACTCTCTGATGGAAAGGCTACAATGTTACATGGACAGGCTATGGCAGGCTGGGGAAGGTTAGGGTGAGTTAGGGCTACTAGAAAGGAAAGGTTAGGGTAAAAGATGGAGGGTAAAAGTTTAGCTTTTAAAAGAGGAAAACTAAGATTTGGCTGCTGGAGGAAGGTTAGGCTTTAAGAAAGAAAGGTTAGGATCTAGGACAGGAAGGGTTAAGGTGAGGGTAATATAATATGTTAGTGTGAGGGTCCAGATAAGGGTTAAAATTAGCGAAAGATAGTACCTTTGGGCCACATTCAGATCTTTAGGTACTCATGATTTAGTCAAGTATGGGCAAAACCATGTTGACTTGCAAAATTTAATTGATTAATGATGTTTCCAGCACAAGTGTAATAACAGTGTAACAGTAACGCTGGTCAGTATCTGTGTGCAACATGGAACAATAAAGTATTCTCCCTGCATGCAAACACTGACATTCATTTTACCCCCCTGCAATTTAACATGGTTTTGTCCTTGTCATGTTGGGTGCAGGGGGTTTCGATATCAATACATTGTGTTCCACAATTAATAAAATTATGATCTTATAGTGGAGACAGATGCTCCCCACAAGTCCTCCCTTGTCTCCCACACCATTCCCTTGCCTTTACAGAAACCATATATCACTGACAGCCAAAAGAGAAATGAACGAGACCTGGGCCAACAGCAATTTATTCTAATTAATCTCTGTGCATTGAGTAGGTGTGACGTACACATTTTGTTTATTAGCCCATTCGGTTGTAGTCGGGGATCTTTTAAATAAAGGTGCCACCTGTCATATATCAAAGAGAATGGCAAGTCCTATTATATCCATGGAAACAATACCAACAGATGTGAGTAATGAAGAATGGGAAAGCATGATATGTTACACTCTGCCACACAACTGGGGAAATCTGGACATATTCATCTTTAACAAGGACTTAATTGCTACCATACCATGCTCGGAAATTATGCTATCCACGAGTGAGCTGTACGAGGCTGTAATTACTAAGAAAACCCTTGATGAATTACAGAAAAGTTTTATCAGACATAAAAAATATGTATATTTACATCTAAAAGCTCCAGAATATTCTATGTAACACACAGTTAGAGGTAAAACAATGCTTCTGGGAGAAAATTTCTGAACCATAGTCTACGTACGCATTCGCGCACAGGGTGGTTACCCACTCTGCTCAATCCTGGGTTCCATACGGAAACCCTTTATGGTGCCTGTATGTAATTACCAATTTTATATATATATATATATATATATATATATATATATATATATATATATAGCATCTACGCCAGATGGACCGAGGTAAGCATTTCAAACGTATAGAAAGGGTGTGGCCTATTTTACATATAGGGGTATATTTACTAAGCGGTGAGATTGCAGTGAGATTGGAAAGTGGGGAAGTTGCCCATGGCAATCAATAAGATTCAAGCTCTTAGTTTCATTTTACACTCCGGAGAATGTAAACTCGAATCTGGTTGGCTGCTATGGGTAACATCCCCACTTTTCAATCTCACTACCATCTCACCGCTTAGTAAATATACCCCACAGCATCTAAAGATTGTATTAGGAGAAAAAAATTGTATTTCATTTGGAGACTTCTAAAGCAGGTGAGTGCGTCACAATATAATCCAACTTTATTTTTAAATCAGTATATCAAACCCAATGGCATCTAATGGGTCCACAAACGCACATCAACATTTTAAACGTTCCCGTGAGCCCGGCAATTATTTTTATCTCTTTGGCTTTGATTTATCTATATATGTAAATTTTATTTTGAATCAAACATCTAAAAGAATTGCTGATCATTAATGTTCTTTCATGTGCCGAGCCGGCCCTGCTATATGGTACAAACGCTTCCATTTCAACAAAAATAACAGATAGTAAATACAAGAAGCTATAAAGCAACATTTAACCAGGGCAGCGCTTATTTCATCTCAGGCTGCATTACAGCAGCGGAGCATTTGTTTCTTTCCATTTATTTATTTTTAATGAAGTTTATCTGTTGAAAACTTTCTAACATTTCAGATCTCATTAAACATCTTAATGTCTACAGTGTATATTACAATTTCATAATATATTTAATTATAATAAAAAGTTAAAATAAACAAGTATTTAAAATTTTGCTTATGGGTCTAACAAAATAAATACATAGATGATCTAGACATGAAAAAATATATATGGTGTGTAATGGAGAAATCTATTGTTATTATTATTATTTTAAAATAATAACAATCGTAAATCCTGATAATAATAATGAACCTGAACCAAATCTCAGACAATGCTGAGTTCAGCGGTAGCCAATATATAATACAGAATCTTAACTTTGGACCAAATTCAGACTTGAACTTCAAGTGTAAAGTGTATGAGTCAGCAAATCCATGTTGAATTGCAGGGGAGGCAAAATTCATCAGTTGCAATCAGTATTAGAGTTGAGAGATGTTTCCAGCCCAAGTCTAGTAACAGAAACGCTGGATCCAGTTCAATGATAATATTTATTCTTATTTTGGTGTTTTTACTATTATATTTATTTGCAGGCCTACAATGTAACTGTGTGATGGCTTCACTATCCACAGCCCTACCACTGTCAAACTTCTGAAGTGTAGAATAAAGTATCAGTGCACTGTTTCACCATGGCACAAGCACAACCCAGCCCTTATGCCAATGTATAGATGGCTCTACAGCATTAGCTGTAGATTAGGTGAGGAAATAGTAAGATTGTGGGTCTGTGGGAACCTTTTGTGTTAAGCTTTGGCAAGTGGGGTAGAACATGATAGAGAGGAGTGAGTTGCAGTGATGGAGAGGGAATGAGAGTGGAAAAGGACCTAATACTGGTGACAATTGTTATCAGTGTTATTTTCTATTAAACACAGGAAACAAGAGATATGGCCACAGTTATCTCCTGTGCTGAATGCAGACATAAAAATGTGCTGAAAAACTAGGCTTATACTCGAGTATATACAGTAATTGTACCAGACCCTCCAACACAACATGACCCATTCGCCAGGTACTACATACTTCTAGGAATCAGTTACTATGGTAACCACCTGTGTATAAGACAATCCGTTACTATGGTAATCACCTTTGTTGAATCAAAATAAATTGTTTTCAACAATCAGTTAGTTCATTAAATGCAGGTGAGTGCCAGCTGGAAGCTCTGGAGCTGAGTATTATGTGCCTGGAGGAATGGGTCATGTGAGCTTGAATGTAATTGGTTGCTATGGGCAACATCCTTACTTTTCAATCTCCCGGCTTAGTATAGTAAATTTAGGTTTAAACTGCAGTTAGCTAAGATTATAGGACCTGATTCAGGTGTGCTATTTAAAAAACCACAGAGGCTCCGGATGCTGTATCCGGAGCCTCTGCCAATGTGTGCTCGCAGCGATCGCTTTCAATGCCGGCTTTCTAGAGTGAAAAAAAAATAAAAATAATTTTAAAATGTAAAAAAAAAAAAACCACAGAGGACATTACCTGCCTCTCTGTGTCTGCGCTAAGCCTGCACCATGTCCAGACATAGTGCAGGCTGCGCTTGTAATTAGCAGGGCTTAGCTAAAAGCGCAAATGGCGGAGTCGCAGAGGGACGGAGTCAGGCTTTGCGCCTGACTCCGTGCTATTCTGAACCTGCGCAGTTCGGCGAAACATTGCGTCTCCGCCAGCCTGAATAAGCCCCATAGAGTCTGCTCATATATTGTTGAATATAAGCAATTGCATTTCTGCCTTTTCTGTGTGGGGGGCTATTACTAATATATTAAAACCAACATTTGTGTATATTTTGAGTACAACTGCGTTTAACCACCAAAAAAATGTTCAAATCAGAACCAGGTCCTCTGAGAACTGTGGCTGTAAAAGCTAAAGGCTTAATTTAGTGATTGCAAAACTGCAAAACACACATTTTTCCCTTTTCATATGTAAAATTGGATGACTCTTATAAAGTCTTTTCATCTTTTACGTCAAGTTTCAGTTGAAATGATCTAAAATTGGCCTTTATACTGTCAAATACCATGTAGTGACATGAATGTAGAATACGTTCTCCATTTCTTCCTACCCTGCTATTTCTAGAAGCACATACAGAACATTGCTGCTTATATTCACACCAATAGAAATGATTATTACTTCCTATTAATCAGGTACTGTTTTTGTTCTTCATTTAGTTTTTAGTAGAAAGTGAAAAGAATTGTGACAGAAGCATTTTCTATTCAGATGTGATTATCTGTCTGGCTTTCCCTTCGACAGCCCAAATTCATCATTTCACATGCTCGGATTTCACCTAAAGCTCTCGTACGCTCTGCACAAAGCCAGCAGAGAAGATGTAAAGGTGTAATAATTCATTTGTATATTACGGACCCTGAGGATAGGCCGGGTTTACAATAAGCTGAAATGTCGACCGTTAACCGTGTCTCATATCAGACAGGAATGATAACTGAACGCACGGCTGATATAATATTGTAAAGCTGACATAGAGGAGGAGACCACAAAGCACAGCAGACTAAAGAATATATTATTTTGTTTTAAACACATAGGGATTGTCTATAAGACTGCGTCATCTCTTCCCTGTGACTTTCTCTCNCTATTTAGTATGTTTTCATATCATGTTCATTTGCTTTTCAGAAGGGGTGCTGGTACAATGGTAGACGGTCAGTATTTCGGTCTTTAGAATGCATCTAAATGCCAGCCAGCGTGCAGGGTCCTGGTTTCACATCCCTGGTGCTGACAGGGGTCCAAGACTTGTGAATAGTATTCCATAATAAGCGTCAGTGGAAGTACAGTGGTTATTAGGTTGTTAGTCTTAAATAGTTTAGTAAAAGGCTGTGACCTCCAATTTTACTACCAAGGCCACCTTTAGCCCCAAAATGTATAGTAATCAATTGTAAATCGATCAAATCCAATTAAACTGTTTCCCTTTTTAAACACAGCTATGTTACATGTCTTCATTGTATTCCTGTGGTTTGTCTGACCTAGGATATCTATCTTATATCTATCTATCTTTCTATCAATCAATCTTATATCTATCTATCTTATATCAATCAATCTTATATCTATCTATCTATCTATCTTTCTATCAATCAATCTTATATCTATCTATCTTTC
This sequence comes from Platyplectrum ornatum, assembly GCA_016617825.1. Lineage (NCBI taxonomy): Eukaryota > Metazoa > Chordata > Amphibia > Anura > Limnodynastidae > Platyplectrum > Platyplectrum ornatum. Next base: position 93,615 of record JABWIB010000138.1, on the reverse strand, counting down.
TATCAATCAATCTTATATCTATCTATCTATCTTATATCTATCTATCTATCTATCTTTCTGTCAATCAATCTTATAACTATCTATCTATCTCATATCTATCTATCTCTCTATCTATCTATCTCTTTATCTATCTATCTATCTATCTATCTATCTATCTATCTATCTATCGCTGCATCCATTCATCACTCCTGTCAAATAAAACATATGGCTGCATTTCTGGGGTCTGACATTGGAGCGCTTATAAAGATAACAGCAGCCATATAACACTACAGATTACTTATCCTTCACTAATTTCTGCCACTTTCCTTCTACATTTGTTAGGCAGATGGCTGACAATCTGTGCTTAGCTCAATGCAGGAAGCTGAGAATGTCACATGTGTTTCCCTTACAGCCGCAATATTGGCTAGGGATAATCACCAAGCTTGTAGAGAAGGTCACACATTCAGTTCCAAGGAAATTGAAGGTATTCCATCATATATTTACCTTTGATCACTAGGTACACTACCAATATCTTATCTGAGGTTAGTGGTCTTTGGGCAATCAGAAGGTGACAATAGACCTTCCACAATGAATCTGTAATCATCATGGTTTGGCCCAGATGTAACCATTTTCTTTTATTTTCAAGCCTAGATCTGGTCCTGTAAGTTGTGTTTTCTTTTTCTATTATATTAGTTTGCTGGCTTTTCATTCCAGCTCGACCAGCCTTTATATTCTGTCATCTTCCTAATGTTATAATATTCTTTTTTTGTTATGTAAGGGACCCACTGGCTTTCAATGGGCAGAGTTCATAACTTTCATGTTTACTACGTTACAAAATGTTACAACAGAGTTTATCCCCAGGATTGTTACAGAAACACCCAATGACCAGCTATAGTCCATGTTATAAACTGTTCAATTGTAGTTAGTTTGACTAATAATCAGTTGAATCCTTCAACTCTAATCTTCAGGAAAGTGTCTATATCCATTGACAGACCCATTTATATCCTAAAAAAAAACCTATATTGAACTTTCCTTATGTGTAATGTTATAACATCTTCATGCTGCATGTCTTGAATGCTGTGCTCGGTCATCTAGCTGCTTAGCAACCAGAATTATTCATGACCGCTTCTTAAGGTCTGGAATATTCACTAATGTATCCCTACAATATGTAAAAGTCAGGTTACTTATTATGGAACCGAAACAAAGAAGAACAGAGAGTGCTCAGACCTAGTGCATGGAAAGCTCTGTCCACTGGTTTGCTGCAGTACATAAGACCAAGGAATGTATTTGTAATCAATGTAATGTAATCAATATACTGCTTTATAAACTATATAAAATAAATCATTTTCACATGTACATTTTGTAGATAATCTGCATTGTCGTGTGACTGCATCTGTCAATTATCAACTGCATGCCTACTGACATCACCAATCCACTTTAAAAGTATAAATCTATATCTGTGAAATTAGAAATCTTTATTTTTAAGGATGGATTAGAGCAGATCAGATTTTGTCATTTTGTTTTCCCATTTATATCTAATAATAAGAACAACAATAATAACAATACAATAATAACAATACAGAGGAACCAGTAAGAAACTTAAAACCTGCAACACTCTTACCGGAAGACATCATATGGTGGTATCTATAAACCTGGAAGCTGAATTACAAAAGGTTTTCCATATATCCAAAGTAGCAAGTAAAGCTGGCCAATCACAAGAACAGGGATAGGCAACCAGCCGCCCCTCAGATGTTGTCAAACTACAAATCCCAGCATGCTTTAACTGCGTTAACAGCATGCTGTGACGTGTAGTTGGAGGACATCTAGGTTGCCTACGATGATTGTTCTAGTGTATATTGATACCGGTAAACCACCCTGTTATCTGCACCGTTCACTAGGACGATCATCGTTGTGTAAGTGCCAGCCAGCTGTCTCCCTTCCGCTTCAGCAAAGGAAACAACTTTATTTTCGGATTGATCAGATTATTGTGCCCTAGCATATCATTTTTATCAAAGGTTTTTAATTTAATTTTAGCCACACACTGGAACAATTTTGTAGCCAAATTATACAATTATCGCCTTTCCTCTTGACCCGACAATGGGGATAAAACTGAAGGAAATGCTTTTTCCAGGGTAATACTAAAGAGGAGTGGGGTTTGAGTAAATGAGGGGCAGGTTTTGGGTGGAGCAGAGGTGGGGTTCATTAAGGCTGCATCTGCACATTTGTTGTGTTTTTGTTATTTAAAATAATACTTGCACTTCCATATGACCTGATACAATGCTGAAAAAACGTAGTATTCATTTACATGGCACTTGCCTCAAATCTGGTAAAACTACTGATGATGATGGTGATTGCACAATGAGAACCACGTCCCCTCACACCTTTATGAAACTCTGTACATTGCTGTGCATGATAATAACCCAATAACTCCGTCTTATCACATTGTAGTGTTTCTATTATGGAAATCCATTGCCCAAGGCTTAAAAAAAAAGAACTTTACCTACAAAAATACATCCCATTTATATTATGCTATTACAAGCCTCCTGTGATGCTGTTTTCCATGTAAAGAAAGTTTAAATATGTATCGAAACGATGGTGTCAGTAAAAGTATAACTTGTGTCCAGACTCCATATGTTCTACTGAGTCATTCTGGGAAAGTAAAATAAACAGGGTGCATTTCACTCTCTCTCTTCTCTCTGTGTGGGGTCATTTAAACATTTCTCTTTTCCCATCATTCCATTCATGTACACTAGAGAATGTAACTGAGTGCAAGACAGATTCCTAGGCCCCTACCTAATTGTGCTTACTTATAACAGAATGCCATTTCTTCTCCCATGTTACCTTTAATGACTTTTAAATGGGGGCTAATTAAACTAGGGCTATGTCTGCACATTTGGCATCACCTCCTAAACAGCATCACAGACTAAATCATTCATTTGGATAATAATTTCTTCCATATTACATATACTACATATTCTGCATATTCGTGATCTTCTTTAAGTTTGGGTGACAAAATCCGTTTTATAATAACAAATGGTTATTTTCATGCATTTATGTCTTTTTTTTAAGTATATTCTTTAATTAAAACTTAAACATGACTGCAACCACAATGGATCTAAGAATAGGGACTACTGAAGGTTACCGATGGTTTTCCAATTGCCCCAAGTGCAAGACATTTTCCAGCAAGTGTGTCAGGAGTGGGGACCCATGGAAACTATGGAGTGGAAACTATGGAGTTAAGTAGGAGTAGGTTTAAAGCATACCAACATTCCCATCAACAACGAGACAACATTAACTACACCTTGGCTCCGCCTGCGTCCCATGCCAACTCCACCCCCACAAAAGTGAATCAAAAGTTAAATTATGCCGCAGCAAAAGGGGAAGGCTTGGGCATGGCGCCATGCAGGAGCTATTTGTCACATTTGTGTCCTCCTTAATGTTGGAAGGTATGGGAAAGGGATGTTTAAGGTAGGAGTCTCTGTACAGATACCCATCAGGGGACTCCATAGGTCCTATGTTTATTGCAGAACTTGCGGGAATCTGTATCCCATCATGTTTTGTGACCTGCTCTAACATTTACAGTCTGAGATATCAAAACTAAGGATGCATGCAACACGAATAGCGATAAACAAATAATGAATACATCTGTCACATTACAAGTAATGTCAAGGGGCCAATTTATACCTTTTATTCTGCTGTTATCAGCCCCCCAAAAATAGAGATTTATTCTAAGAAATTTGCTTTTTCTATTAACAGCCATGTATTATGAGCTGTAACAAGTAGTGTTACTCTAAAGGTCTACAGGAAAGACCTGTATATATGCCCTAATCCTTTAAAACATTCAGTCATGTTTAATGAATGCATTGTATACTGTGCCTTGTCTCCACAGTTCTTCTAATTGCTTTCCTGGCAATTTAAAATCCAAGTTGCATTATGTTTGATTGTTTCGTTTTCCATCTACAACATTTGGAGCCAACAGAAAAGCAGTTCTCACACCTTCAGAGGAAGCATTTTCACAAAGCAGCAATTAATAAAATATTGTATACTCGCACTCGGCTTACTGCAGATTTCACTAATCCAAAAACATTCAACGCAAAGTAATGGTGAGAGCAGTGTCCCTTAATGGCGTTGGCCATGATACTGTAGGTTCACTTGGCTGGAGAACAACATGTTTGACATTTATAAACTCACAGAATGTGTTCCTCTCAGCTTGTAATGAATTATCACCACGTTCCCTGCACGACACAAACACATATCACTGTATGATGAAGAAAGAGGGGTCCTCGCAGTATGCCAGGTGCTATTCAGCCAACTAGCAGAGGAGCTCATGTCCCTAATGACAGATCTGAGAGAAGGTGTGAACCGCGCAGTCCTCTCTTCTCTTCTTCTACGTGCCGGATCTAGTCTGCATCTGGAGAAACACTGTGCTGCAATGTTGTTGTTTTCTCTGTTTATGAATAAGGGGGAAATGATTTGCTTTGTTTATTGCACACACTGAAATCTTTCATTTCAAGTTGTAATTTAGCAATGAAATAACACGCGGGTGGTTTGCCGGTTTGAAGTGTCTAAATTTGACACTTCATTTACCAGCACTGTGTAACGGTAAAAATTGTCCTTAACACTTCTCTTCTATCACTATAACTTAAACCCTCCATCCCCTGAAGCTTTACCCTAAACTTCCACTTTTATGAGCCTAACCCTTCATAAGCAATAGCCCAATAGTAGCCTAACCCTTGTAACCCATGCTTTCTCCCCCTTTCTCCATTCCCAGGAACGGGGAGAAAGCATGGAAGGGGGCGCCACAAGGAGGGGGAAGCAATGCCAGTGAAGAATTCCCCCGTAGTAAAATGTTATGGCGCCCCTGCTACTAACCCTCTACCAGTGCCAGGGACAACAGGGCAGTCGGTTCATTTACTGCCTGCGTCCTTTGTACAAGGCTCTCCTTTCATATACAACACATTGAGTGTTAAGTTAAGTTGAGCATTAAGTTTATCAGTTTCTATTACTGCAAGGGAGCCAGAGCACTTTCTATTTTATTCTCTTAAATTAAGAGCTTCAGTAATTTGTGCTCAACATACAGTTGCGAGTAGCGCGTCCGTCGTTTTTAGCGCCTATGAGCTGTTTTTAATCATCTTTTAGGACTAGTCATGTGCGCACATTGAAGTGTTGGAATTTAAAAAAATGGGCGTAGCATGATATGTAAACTAGTTTTTTGGGCGTGTTGAGAAACACACAAATCCACAATTCAACACATACGTCTTTTTCCCTGCGTCTAGCGATGGTGTAAGCGCTGTTTTTTCCTGTCCTTAATTAAGCCAAAAACATGGATAGTAAGCTGCACGTCCAAGAGCTCTAAATTCAACAATGCAGATATCTGCGCTCAATGATTTGGGAAAAAAACACAGCACAGCGCATCCACACTGCATCGACGATTTCTCTGCGCTAAAACTGGATCAGCCCCAGTACGTGAAGAAGCATTTTCCCAGAATCCCACACTTCATATTCTTTTTGTTGGCAATGGTTACTGCTGAGAATTGTCATTGCGCTCACCTATGTCACACTCCCAACAACCCTGACTTTCTTTCAAACCTTTAAGAGCTGGGATTGTGCAGATGTACTTCTGCTCCAGACCACTCTCTTTCTTCCACAGATGAAGAGCACCATCTCTTGATCCTTTACACAACCTATCTGCATAAAATATATCAATGTATCCTACCAGGAAGCATCACTGAGTGTATTCACCTTATAAATCAGGAAGGGGTGAAGGAGACCGTGAACATGTGTGTGCTATAATGTCTAATAATATCTCTCACACATCTTACCCAACCCTCTCAGGAAGAGAAGATCATAAAAATAGAGTAATAGCAAGTCTTTTATATAGATAGGTATGACAGGAAGGGAGGGCAAACATTTACATAATGTGTACAGCCATAATGGCAGCTATTTTGTTAGCTGAACCATCTTGACTCATAAGGAGGTCGTGGCATACTAAGATGTCACTGTTAAGGGTTTATGAAATACAGTGGGGGGATTTAAGCAAAGGGCATTCTCCTAACAGATGAATTCAGTGTTGTGTCTACTTGGACCTCATCTATCTTTCTTAATTTAAAATTGAAATGTTTCCTTCCTCGGGGTGACAAATTTTGGGCATTTCTCTTGATATTCTGGAAGAGCCATAAAATCTCAGGGATTTAAATCACTGCCTCAAGCCCCAACTGTTACTATGGATGATCAAGTTCTGCCTCATTCTTAGTAACCCTGTGGATTGAAGCTTTTTAGAATAGAGGGAGAGTCTCAGGCATTATTATCATTAAATAACTGACAATAATGTAAATTGCTAATGTAAGAACTGTTGATAGGCTGTATGAATTTGCAACTGCAGATGTGTGCATTAGATAGGGTCCTTGCAGTGTGAAGCTGTGTACTCATCAGAGCGATTCTTACCTATAGCAAAGAATCGGCTAAATTAAAAGATCTTTGCTAATGATCTCCAGCTGCAGGAGGTCCCTGCCTGTAAACAACCCCAGAAACCCTTGCTGCAATTATATACTCGTCAACCAGGTGGCTCTATATTGAATTATCAATGGGAATGCAATGCTATGATTGTGTGTTCAGTACACAATGACGTTTTCTGTAGACACCGGACTTCATTATTCAGAAATATTAGAAGCTACTAAGAATCAATTCAAACAACCACAGACTGTGTGAAACCATCCTGCAGCACAGTTGGAGTATACACATCGAACAGATGTCAGCTGAAAATGTGATTGATTGTGATTGTGATAGGCAAAGTGTGGCTCTCCAGGTGTTGTCAAACTACACGTACCAGCATGATTTATCTGCATAGACATAGTTGACGCCACGACTATGATACCATAGTTGGGACGTGTAGTTTGATAAAACCTGGAGAGCCGAAGTTTAGCTACCCCTGGACTGAGGGTACACACAAGCATATAGGGTAGTATGCTGGCAACATAAATGCAGCCAGCCCTGGATCACCCCCATATTGGTTGTTATGTTCAATATATTCTAAAAAGAATGTTTATAATAGTGAAACTAACATATATAAAATGCAAAAGATTTACGTGTAAAATATATGCTTTAAGTAATGAACAATAATACGATTTATTTACTTAGCAGTAACTTGCAGGATATTGGCTTTACCCAACGACAGAAGCAGACTGAGAAATCTATCAATTATTTTCTGAGCTGTTTTATGGGTTACTATAGATACCTTCAAGCCACACACCTTGTGTACAGTAGGTAACAGGGTTAGAAATTATTAAGATCACAGGTCATTGATGTATAATAAAGAAATAAATGAGATGGAGTAATAGACATATTCATTGGAATAAAAGGACGATAAATTTGTTGGCATTCATATTGCAAAAGAAGATAAAATTACCTAGTAAACACATCCTTAATTAAGGAAAGGAAAGTGATATATTGTACAGAAGCCCTATCTATATTTCCCAGGCTCATGCAAAACTCGCTGACAGTTAATGAAGCTGTATAATTCTCATGATAACATTACAGATGCTACCAACACTACGCTGAATTACAGTATAATTTAACATAGCACTAAATGTGTCGCTTAATTAATGAACATTTCAATGCAGTAATCGGGTGCAGTGAGTTTATTTGCATAATGCATTTGATAGTGTTTATGTAATTATGAATTAAAAACTAATATAAAGGGTAAAGTGTCTGGTATTTATTCTAGCTGACAACAATTGTAATTGTGGTCATTTTAAGGTTATTAAACAATCCAAAAGTACACGATTACTGTCTATATATCTAATAACCTATCTAATAACATTTATATTTATCTCATATCTAACCAAATAATATTCAATTATATATTCCATATCTATCAATATATGTAAAATCTATCCATTGGAAATCTTTCTAGATATCTATCTATCAACTATCTATCTATCTATCTATCTATGATCTAATTACTATCTATCTATCTATCTATCTATCTATCTATCTATCTATCTATCTATGTGTGCCATATATTTCAGTGAGTACGCTTGTTACATTACACACGGCATTCTTTGTAAATTTAGCTGTATCAGTCAGCCCAGCTGGAAATAGCAAGTGCTAAATGTGTGACATGCCTGTTAAATATATTTTTTGAGGAAATGTCAGTGAGGGAGAAGTGGATCTCATTAATGTCCCTATCTGTTCCCTACTTACGCTGTCCTAATTAAAGGCATAAATATCAGAACAGAAAACTTGTGAGGGCATTTGAAGTTGCTTTTCTTGTGGTCAGTCAACTGTGACTAATTCATCTGGTAATCCCTTTGGTAACAGCGCAGTCCTTCCTATCAATTGACTTCAAATTTCAAAATAAATTCTAAAACCAGATTTTTTTTATAATGCTAGTACATAAAGACCTGTCGCCAGAGGATCAAGCTAGGTTATTCATAATATAATGGATCGATAGATCTCATGCAGTGTACCACAACACCAGCTTGCTGCAAAACTAGACACTCAATCAGACTTTCACCATTTCAACAGACTAATGACATACAGTTGCTTTTAGGGTGTTCATGCGTTTACTTGAACACGTAGCCTGGATTTGGACTTATCTCCAGGTTTTAAATGTAAGTACCATACATCCAACTATTACAGCAAACTGAACGCTGAACGCAAAATCAGTTACAATGAAATATAAATGCTGAACTCGGTTCCTAAGATTGTAAATAAAGATAATTAATATACTGCATCCAGTATAGATAGGTTTGATTAAAACCAATGTGTTATACTGTGCCAATCTATCAATACCTTTCAGTGTATACAGCTACAGAATGAATGACATAGCTTATTATATCTGTTATATACAGGCTCACATTGCTTCCATATTCTTATGTTCCATTTTCTTAATGAACATATATAAATATATTATTTCCTTTATAATATGCTCTATTTATCTAACAATTGAATGGATGAGTGATAAATATGGAAAGTCATATAAAAATCACAAGCATGTACAAGTGGCATTAATAGAACATACTCCCTACTATAAGCTGAAGCAATATTAGACATCACTAAGTACTGTAGCTTACTGTAAAGGTCTCAGAGATGTGTCATTTGTAATGTATTTAATTCTTTACATAGGGGTAATGTAATTCCTTAGAATTCTTAATGTACCGTGATAAGAATAACACCAAGACAAATCCTTATACAAGTAAAATATTAGGTATAAATGCCAGGAATTAGTGGTGTTTAAACAATGTTTGATGGTTTGAGAACAGGTCAGCGACCAGGCCCCACTCACAGGACTTACTGCACAAATGGCAACTACCACCTGCTTTAACAATGGAGATAGGGGCTCCCTGATACCTGCTGAGCATTATCAAGCTATAAACACCAGCTGCAGCTAAGGATCATTCATGTATTATTCACATATTCTGAATGTAACAGTTGATTAAGAATTACTTTATGTCTCCTTTAACGCCGTATTTTCAAACGACCTGCATGTTCCATCAGGAACATTAATAATAGAAACACTTGATATCCCCTGATCTTAAACTCGTTCATTAATTGATGCAGAACAGCTGTGGATCCTATCTCTAGAGGTGATCGACTATGGTATAACATTCTGGATCTTCCCTATGGGAGATCCAGGAGGGGAATCCCAACAGACAGATCTCAGAGGGTCTGATACTTCTAACTGCATTGCGTCATTTATAGTCTATACAGCAGCGCGAGGCGGCAGAGGCAGCTATGCTGGCATAGTGTGTAGTGTACTGAACAATGCTGCAAACGTAGGAAATAAAATAATATGGGGATTCGCGATAAAACTCCAGTTCAGTTTAGCAACTTTCAGCCAATCTGTTTTCTATTGATGTCATTTCTAATTTAAATGAAGCAAAGATTTATGCAGTCATATTACCATTATAGAATGAGCTCATGAATACTATGGGATAAATGGACAAGGTCAACAAAGAAATTTATATACACGAAAAATGAATTCATCTTTGTTAATAATCCCCTTGACGTGCTCAATCACTGTAGGCTAATTACAAAATCCAATTTTGTGTAATGAAGGTATACTTACCATAACGTTATACTATGGGAATTCCAGAAAAGTCAGACTTTTAATATAGAACAGCATTTGTGTCACATGTAAATATAGCAACGATGGCTAGGTTCAGACTGTCTGCGATAATAGGAAACCTGGGTCACGCCATTATCTAATGGAACCTGACCCAGATAGAAGGATATAACTCATGCTTCATCGAGGTCCAGGGAACTACATTAACCCCATGCTAATTCACACACTTCACATGCAAATTCCTTGGGGTACAAATTGCAAAATTCTGGGAATATGACTAATCATAATGTTGTATTTCTGTAAATTACAATTACATTACATTATTATTTTCTGACCAAAACCCCAAGATTAAGTGGTGGCCTAGATATTGCACAGTCAAAGTAAACTGCTGCAGTTTGGAATATGTGCACAATCAAGCCGGGACGCATTTCTGATGACGCCTTCCAATAAAGAGCCTGTGTTGTCATCTGGCAACTCTCCTGCATCTGGGCTTGAGGCAGTGATGTGAATCCACATTACTAAGCCTAATCATGAGCATTATTAAGTATGGGTGGGGCGAGATGATGTCATTGTTCCATAAAGCCCAATGAAAGCACAAAGGATACCGACTCTGATTGGTCAGGGGGTGAAATTCCCGCTTCTACGCTGCCATCAAAAAGTTAGCAACTTTGGTATAAGTGTGTTCTCTATGGACTGGATCCAGACTTATGTACTATTGAACTTAAAGGTACGTGTGGGCAAAACTGTGAAACATACAACCATAAGTTAGAATTATAATAAATACACATACATACATACATTTATGTTCCTAAAACCCAAGCCAAAATGTTTGTAAAAACAAACACACCTACATTTAAAGCACATATGTCAGACAATTATCCAAAATACGACAGAGCTATCGACTGCAAAATTCTTCAAAATCTTATGTTACTGTGTTCAGACTAATGAATGTTTAGAAATAATACATAAGTTCTAGGAAATGTACAGTATGTTCCTAACTGTGTCATAACTACATAGCAACGGTCTCCAGAGACACATTCAATGATTTACTGTGACACAGAACTATACAGAAGAGGAAGAATGAGAGGAGCAGAACATATATGTTTAGATCAGCAAGGGTTCCTCAAAGCTAAAGCTCCATAAAACACCCCCGGGGACTCCGGGGGCTGCTAAGCAATGAGACAGTGTCCATATGACCATATTGAGAGAGGAGGAAGAGGAGGAAGGAGAGGACTGGTAGAGGAGGAAGGAGAGGAGGAAGGAGAGGATTGGGCGAGGAGGATGGAGAGGATTGGAAGGGGAGGAAGGGGAGGATTGGGAGTGGAAGGAGGAAAGGATTGGGAGAGGAAGAAGGGGAGGATTGGGAGAGGAGGAAGGAGAGGATTGGGCGAGGAGGAAGGGGAAGATTGGGCGAGGAGGAAGGAGAGGAGGATTGGAAGAGGAGGAAGGGGAGGATTGGGAGAGGAGGAAGGAGAGGATTGGGAGTGGAGGAAGGAGAGGATTGGGAGAGGAAGAAGGAGAGTATTGGGAGAGGAGAAGGATAGGATTGGGAGAGGAGGAAGGAGAGGATTGGGAGAGGAAGAAGGAGAGGAGGAAGGAGAGGATTGGGAGAGGAAAAAGGAGAGGATTGGGAGAGGAGAAAGGAGAGGATTTGGAGAGGAAGAAGGAGAGGATTGGGAGGGGAGGAAGGGGAGGAAGGGGAGGATTGGGAGGGGAGGAAGGAGAGGATTGGGAAAGGAAGAAGGAGAGGATTGGGAGAGGAGAAGGAGAGGATTGGAAGAGGAGGAAGGAGATGATTGGAAGAGGAGGAAGGAAAGGATTGGGAGAGGAGGAAGGAAAGGATTGGGAGAGGAGGAAGGAGAGGATTGGGAGAGGAGGAAGAAGAGGATTGGGAGAGGAGGAAGAAGAGGATTGGGAGAGGAGGAAGGAGAGGATTGGGTATGGAGTGGCACAGGCATATTTGCCATATGTGTCTGAAGAGTGGTATTATGGTGAAGTACTGTGGCGGAATATATGGTATATATATTGTAAAATGAGCATTTATGTGCTAATCTGAGGGGACATATTTAGAAATGGACCACTACTGCAATTTTCTCTTTTAGCTAGTTTGACATCATTGTAAATTTAGCTTATATTGTACACATTTGGTTTATTTTATGTTTTTGAGCAACTGTATAGATTAGCCTATAAATTAGCCTATTAAAATACATGATTAGCAACATTTGCAAATCAGGGAGATTGTGACAGTACCATAAAAATGTAGCACCAAAGGGGTAAGTCCACTTCCACCAGACTTCTGTTCCTTCTGTTCCTGACCCCCTCTCTTTCCCCCTTGGTTTCGTTTTTCAGTTATACTCCCTGCAAGCCTAATCCCCACAATGAAAGTGGAGATAGGGATGCAGATAGCAGATTGTGCTGGATGGGGGGCATCGGAAAGAGGATCCATAAGGATCTGCTTTCATACAGAAATTAAGGATTCACGTAAGAGTCTCAAATGCTATGTGGAAGAGAGAAGTGAAAGGGGAGTTCACTCCACTTTTCCACTTCTGAACTCCAGACCTATGGAAACCGTATGAATGCCTGGATCTGGTACATTGAAATCAATTTACCATATTATACATTTTTAATGGTTTAGGAACTTGATTTGTTTTGGATACATGAATACATTTGTGAATGTTGTGTCCTTGAATCCACAGGTTGTTATTGTTTTTTTTTTTTACCATTCATAGAAAAAAAAAATACAAAATATGTAAAACTAAAATCATGACTCGGCCACAAATACAGCAAATCTGTTTATATGATGTTAATAGCTGTCCCTGATTGAACCATTGCCCAGATAAACAGTGTGTGCACCGTTCCCACCCACACAACCCGCTGAAAATGATGGCAATTATCCGCATGTAGAGAGATGTTAGAATGTTATGTCACTGTGATTCGTGTTTTCTCTATACGGCACAGCGCCGGCTTCCTCACTAATCAAAGAGACTTCCAATAAACACTGCTGATTAAGACAATTTGTTCTCTCCGGGGGCAGATACTTGGTATAATGATGTCTTTGCATAAAGTGTCAATATTTGGAATTTATCCAAATACCAAAATGTTCTTTCATAAAAAGTTGATTTGCGTAAAGAGTTTCCTTGACAATAGCAAAATATTCCAGCCAGAGTTGTTCATCTATAAAATAATCTAAGCAATAAAACATACAGAGATTGCAGACTCTCCAGGAAAGTCCAGGAGACTCTGATTTTGGGCATCTCTCCCGGTATCCCAGGAGAGTCAGCAAACCTCCCAGGACTGAGGCCAAGGTAAATCACCCCCAATTTACTAAGCAGTGCAGGGCTCAAAGTGGGCAATTCAAGGTGGCGCTAAGCCCCGCCCCTTGCATAAGCCCCACCCCTCCAGAGACGCAAATTTTGTACTCAAAGCTCCCCCACTCATTTGGAGTGGCATGGCTTAACAAGGGGCCGGGGAGAAGAGGTGCCGGTATGCTATTCTGGCATATACCAGCCCAATTCGAGTCCTGAAGCAGTGGCAATTTGGAGGATCAAGAAGTACAAACCTTGGCCTAAATTTACTAAGCAGGAAGTTTCCAGGGAAATGTAAAAGTGCGGATTTTGCCCATAGCAACCAATAAGATTCAAACTCACATTCTCCAGTATGTAAAAATGAAACCTAGAGCTTCAGTTTGATTCTGGAATCTTTCTGCTTAGTAAATTTAGGCCCAGGTGTTTACTTGTTGATCCCCTAGGCCTGACATGTCCCCCCTGTTTTACCCAATGTGATATCGGCCCGTAATTCACTAGCCAATTATTAGCAAAACTGCTAAAAATTTGTATATAACAAATACATGTTAAAAAAACCAGAAGAATATAAAACATACCAACAAGTTATTGTTTTATAAGTTAAACTTTACTCATAGCTGTGATTCTGTCATGCACATTGTAAAACTCAGTGACGCCATAAAATGTCCTGTGCGTAGTTTGTCAGGGTCGGACAGATGAACCTACACAGCTGAACACATGATTCCGGCTATTTGTAAAATACTAGAGTTACGCAAACACTATGTAACTTCACATTGTCATCAGACAAATTGCCACTTATACTGCCTCTCTCATTAACTGCACAGATTGCAACATGTTTTTATTAGTATTGTGTTTTTAGGTATTACACAGCTATCAGAGTTGGATAGTCTCTGCAGAAAGCTGTAATTATAATCACAATTATTCATTATACTGAGATGAAAATTGACTGACACAGAAACGTCTTGATTGTACTGGGAGACAAAGCAATCAGAAAGAATACGCAGCCCCAGTGGATGAGACCACCGGCAAATAATATGCACAAACCATTTTCCATAAGGACAACGTATTATTAATGGCCATTTATTGTATACTGGTGACATAGCTTGGAACAGCATTTATAAAGAAACACATTGTGCAGATATATCATGATGTTTCCATTGTAAGATAACATGTCCATGATGTGTATTCATCCTCTAAATATAATCTATGCTCAATCTAGTATAGATCAGGGGTAGGCAAAGTGAGTCTCTCCAGGTGTTGTCAAACTACAGGTCCCAGCATGCTTTGACTGGATAGACATATTTGATATCTAAGATTGAAAGCATGCTGGCACATGTAGTATGACAACACCTGGAGAGACGCACAATGTCTACCCCTGGAGAGAGCACTGGAAAACACTGACGTTTATTGCATAGGGGTATAAAATTGCAGTGAGATTGGAAAGTGGGGATGTTGCCCATAGCCAATCAGATTCAAGCTCTCAGTTTCATTTTACACAGTGGAGAATGTGAACTAAAATCTGATTGGTTGCTATAGGCAAAATCCCCACTTTCCAATCTCACTGCAATCTCACCGCTTAGTAAATATACCCCATAACTGCAGTCAATAAAGAGACATCAATCACATGTAATGCATTACAGGTACTTCTCCTGGTTCCTGGGACTGGCAGCTAATCTCCCGGGACCCGGGCCGAGGCAGTGATTTTTTAATCAGTATAAATAATGAGCGGGGTAGATGTCATACCATTTAAGGGGCAGAGCTTTGGGTGTGATTTGCATAAATCTCTCCATTTTTCCCACCCCTATGATGCCAACTTTTGCTTTCTCCTTCCCTGGAGAAAACAAAAAGACGGCATTATAGGGGGTTGGGAAAATGATGTTGATTTCAAGCCCAGTGCTGATAGCAGTAAAATTGTGGGAATTCACACTAATGACATTTATATAAGTCATATAAGCACTTATTCATTTATATTTTATCTTTACCATTTATACAAACTAAAAGAAAGAGATTCTGGCGCTTGGCTTAGATGTCTCCACACATTTCACTTTTAGAATAATTTGAATTTAAAAGCAGCTCTCCTTAGGGGCGACTTGGCCCCTTTAAAACAAGAAAAAAACTCTAGCGGCGATGGATCATGGATTCTCCATGTCTTTTTTCTACTTTTGGGCTTAATTGAAGCCTCACTATGAACAGGTGTGATAAGTATATATAAAGAGAACTCCACACCTCATTAGGACTCTCTCTGATGAAACCTTCGGGAGAAACGTGTAAGAGATTTCTAAACCCTTTTTAACCATCTGTACCACATCTATCGCTGAAGTAAACTCCTATAAGACTGTTACCACAAGAATTTTATTATTATATCCTGTGGAAGAACACCTATCTTCATTTGGCTTTTTGTGACCGGAGGATTGGGGCACACATGCTCCATAGAGATCAGGAGCCCTCCCAGCAGGGAGCCAGATCAGCGCCTGAGAGAGAACAGCCGCTGGAGCCCTGAAGCTATACAACTGGGGCTTGTGATCATACTGTGTCATTTGCCGGGGTTCTTCCATCCACCCTACGGAATACTCTTCTACACCCCCAATGGCTGAACTTCACCATCCCAATAGCTCCACTGTGAGAGGCTCGCAGGTACTGCTGGAGCCAGACTCGCGGCCATGATCCATCGCCGCTAGAGTCACACACCATACAACACCCAACACACTGTGGAGCTCGAGGCTGCTAGCTGCTTGAGCTATACACGAGGAATAGCCATATCCAC
The DNA here is from genome assembly GCA_016617825.1 of Platyplectrum ornatum. Taxonomy (NCBI): domain Eukaryota; kingdom Metazoa; phylum Chordata; class Amphibia; order Anura; family Limnodynastidae; genus Platyplectrum; species Platyplectrum ornatum. The sequence goes on along the minus strand of JABWIB010000138.1, from coordinate 77,504 downwards.
AGGATTTTGTCCATCTCAGACCAGAAGTTCGTGTGTGGCCACGCTGTTATTTACCGGAGTCCTACCATCTACTCTACGGAACATCACTCTATACTTCCAATTGTTGGAACCCATTACCATATCGATTATATTGTGAGATGTTCGCAAGCAGCGCTAGAGCCGGACTGCTACGATCTACTGCTGCTAGAGTCATATCATATCATATAACATCTGACATACTGAAAAATTTGCGGCTGTCAGCGGCTGTGAGCCGCACAAGAGGTAAAGTCATACCTACAGGATCTTATCCCAAAACATCTCTACCTCAAGCCTGAAGTTCGTGGTAAATATAATACCATCTTTATTTTTAATACTAAGTGCACCATCGTATGAAATAATAAACTCTTCAAGGAGAACACTCAGATTTAATATTCAATTGTGATACAGACATTTTAATTCTTGTTATTATTAATCAATTGTGTATATTAAATATTTTACTTTGAATTTATAGTGCTCCATTTTGGTGTTTTTTTTCTTATTTATACAAACCCACTGCTCATATTCCTGCAATTTATACACTGAAGGAAGACACAACAATAGATGGCCACCATTTCTGTTCACTGACTGAAATGAAACAACACACCTCACTTCTAAATTCACAAGAGGGCCCCAATTTACTAAACTGCAGGAGTGGAAAAGTGGGGATGTTGCCCATAGCAACCATTCAGATTCAAGCTCTCATTCTCCAGTATGCAAAATGAATCTGAAAGCTTGAATCTGATTGGTTGCTATGGGCAAAATCTCCACTTTATCAATCCCCCATTTTAGTAAATTTAGGTCAAGATCTCAATGGATTTCTAAGTATACGCTAGAAGGCAAAAACAGGCGTACAAACCAACCCTGAATGGTTAATCTTCTTACATGATTATTTGTAAACGAGGTTGGTGTTTAGCAACATAAATCTTTACTCTAAATATATACTATAAATTACTGCATTATAATTCTCATTTCCATAAGCAGCAAATGCTTTCCAGATTATGAGTATGAAACTCATTTCGGAACAGATAATTAGATTACCTCTCATGTATTAGTCACTATGCTTGTGGTCATGTCTAGGATTTTTGTTTGTGAGTGTGCATATTGATATTGTGCTAATGAATTAATTACGGTTTCTTCATTAACCAACAAATATTTAAACACATACTTAATAGTTTGCAGCATTTTGCAGTCTTTATAAAAAAAAAAAGAAAAATATATCTATATATACATAATTTAAAAATAACGAGGAACAGAATGTGCCGAATAAATATTTATTTTGCTGAGGCCATATTCTAATAAAATCCACTTTCTGGGAAAATAAGTAGAAATTAATGTGTGTCTGCGACATAGAAGAAAAAACAAACCTATTTATAAGGAGGGTAAATCAATATCCAACTAGGTTTCAGATAGATTAGAAATGATTCCGCATGATTTTATTGGTTTAGTAAGCAGTGAAACACTAGTATAAAGTTTGATACCCATAGGGGGGGGGCTTGTCCGGGGTAAGGGAAGGCATATCTCCCCTGGGCCATCTGACCCACCAGCAGGTCATGCCTATTGCATAAAGCTAGTTTCAGACCTGTCATGTTCCGTGACGGATATCCTAGCATACAGAAATGAATTCTGTAATCAAAGAGATTCGTCTGATGGTGCAATACAGATGCAACGCTTTATTACGTTTCTAAAATATCACCACGGTGCTAAATTTATCCTGAAAGCATGCTAATATGCTTTCGCACCATACTGTCAGTAACTCTGAAAAGTTGCAGTTCTAACAGTAACAGCTTGGTGGCGTATCAATGCATAACCATTGTCAATGGAAGGACAACCTATGTGCTGATGCGTACATCATGTCTTTGACTTGAAATTTCCCAAAAACGACAGCTATATGCCTGTATGCATGGCTGGCGTGTCGTGTTGGGGGGAATTTTTTTTTGTATTGGCTGAAAAACTTAATTAATATGATAAAAAATACAGCTAATATTAGAAAAAGGTGGGGTATCTATGGTACAAGTGCAGGATGACGCAGGATCCTTCCATATAGTAGAAAGTAATGTGGCATCCTGCTGGTGTACAGATATCATGCAGCTGTTGCCTTTGGTTACTGCTTCAAAAATGAAGATCAAAAGGTCCCGTTTCAATTAATCCTAATAAAGAATAGAAAAGAATATCTCTGCACCACATCCTTGTGTATGAGGCTTATTACCCACACTACTTCTCTTCCTCCTTAATGCAGTCTGTCTGTTCTACACATTTGAGAGAACTGATTAATATATGCAGTATGAAGGAAACTGCTGTGAAGCACATTCATATAGAGAATATAGGGATATATCTGGAAATACAGTATTTAATATAGATAAGTGCCTCAGTGTCTACACCGGCACCTGTACCACTCACAACATGACATGCCTTGTACATGTACCTCTTTATAGTGATCCTGATAACATGACACAGCATCGCTGTCTACTGAGTATTAAAATATTTCCAGCGTCGCTTTATTTTCTTTCAGACAAGGTAAAACGTGTCTGATTACCACAGCACAAATGCAGAAGCGATGACCTACAGAAAGCTGAATTATAACGGGGACACAAAGTACCTTCTGTCACCACGCGGCAGGGAGGGCTTAATTACTTCACTAAACCAATTGTTTTACACCCAGAGCCCTAACTAATTAGTTTATAGTTACAGGTCAAGGATCCAATCAGAGGAAATGTCATATTCCTCACACAGTCTAAATAGAAACTGATGGGGTTCATTTCCAGATTCACATAATAAAGATTTACTGGGCAAACGTTTTTGTAATTAAACATAATAGTTTTAATTGTGATATATATATATATATATATATATATATATATATATATATATATATATAAACATGGGTACAGATAGCAGCCATTAACTGATAAAGTCAACAATATTAATATTCCCAGTGGTCCAGAATATTCACTCAGGTTTCTGAATTGTAAATTGTACCTTACTTTTTTCAGTTCGAGGCACCCTAGGATTTTTTTCAAAGCCCCTAAGACACAATAATTACTAAGCAGTCCCAATTTTTAGCGATTTGAGTTAAAATAGCATAATAACTATTTAGGTAAAGGCAGAAATACTTCCGGGTGACATCAAATTTTGTGTAGCTCCTATACAAGATGTAGGAACTAGTACCACCACCACGGCGGAAAAAACATTTTGTGGCACCCCAATGAGAGCACTGTGGCACCGCAGGGGGTCTAGGCGCATAGTTTGGGAACCACTGCTGTATAATCATAGTACAATTTACTGTTACCTGGTTGGCAGCAGCCATACATGTATATATTGTACATGCCATACTACTAAAATAATAAAGAAATGTTAATTATTATGGAGAAACCACAACACATACACTATATAGATAGTTATAGAGATATTTATAGGTATAGTGGTTAGGTGATAATAAAAAGCTTCCTATGGTGAATACACATCACACAATCTACAGAGTTTAGGATCTTTTATATTAAGTACAAAAAGAATCTTTAAACATCACAAAACACCTCAGTATTCATCAAAGAGAATAATTCCACTAGTTACACTTCACTTAAAGAAAGTATAAAAAAATGATATCGTAGAGAGCCTGCACAAGCCCTGCAGCACATCTCGATATCCCCCACTGTTACAAAACCAATAATATCTGGTACAAGACCCAGCGGGAGTAGACTTGGCAATGCTTATGCAATGCTGTATGTGAGTTGTATTTAGCATTGGATAGGCTACATGCCACTCGCAATTTGTTTATAACCATCGCTCAGCATTCATTCACGGGGCTGTTTCAGGTTGTCAATCTCTGACAGATGGTGGGGATTCATAGGCGTCAGAAATGGGGGCAAAGCGACCCTTCCCCCTCAAATGTGAAGGTGGGCACCCTGCATGATAGAATGTTATATAATGATCCCCCTCCGGAAAGCAGCCAGTCTGTCACACTGACTGACACACAAACAGTATGACAGGCGCTGCAACTATCCTGTTAGATCATGTGAAGTGCTGCTGAGTCTGTGCCAGCACTTTGCACGATCCTACAAATGAGCTAAAGTGCCTGTCACATTGTCCCTGTGCGCCCCCCATATGGTACAAGGAGGGGGCACCAGGCATACCTCCTGGGCATACCTCCCAACATTGCCGTGGCCTAGGTCGGGACAAATAAGCCCTGCCCCTTTTTACCACTGCGATTACTGCAAAGTTTAAATTATAATGTGATTTAAAACAAAAACATAGGGGTCGATTCAAGTTGCCTCACGCGCTATTTTCTCCCTTACGCTATTTGCTTAAGGAAGAAAGTTTGCGTCTTTTTAGCTCGCAGCTCATATATCCGCGTATAAAAAGACGCGAGTATTCTGTACCATAATAGACAGGACTTCGCACTTTTTCCCGTCTTCCTCTAAGCGGGACAAACTGGGAGGAGGGAAGGATTGTGCTGCTGACCTCAGGATTGATGTTAATGGCAGTGTTCATTAGTGGCGTTGCAATGTCTGCTTGTTCCACCAGTGATGACGACAAGGAACAATAGGTCAACACTAAAATTGGTCAATGTGTTTCTGCTGATGAGGATAAGTAAGATTCAGTGGAGTCAGGTAATAATGATGATAGAGTGATGATTGCTGGTACCTTGATTGATAGAGACAGGGAAGATGGTGTGATAATCACAGACAGAAAGCACAAACAAAACTGATTATCCCCGACTAAGGCAAGCAAATCTGAGCAAAGTCTTCTGTTTAATGACAGCGTGTCTGGTGGAAAAAGCACCATCATCATCATCATCATTAATCTCTCCAAACACACATTGATAAATCATGTACCTGTGTAGCGACTAGTGAGGTAAATAATATTATTATTAAACAAAATAAAATAATTTAAAAACTAAAAAAATTTACTAAATTGTAGATGTTGTGCATAGCAACCACTCAGACATTTTTCTGTATGTAGCAAGAAAGAACAGATCCACACTTGAACTTACGAGTGGGTGAAACCATGTTAAATTGTAGGGGAAGTAAATTTCATCCGTTAATAACGGTGTAACAGTAACGCTGGTCAGTATCTGTGTGCAAAATACAAAAATAAAGTATTCTCCCTGCATGCACACACTAACAAACACTGAAACATGGGGATGTTGCCCATAGCAACCAACCAGATTCAAGCTCACATTCTCCAGTATGTAAAATGGAACTGAGAGCTTGAAATCTGATTGGTTGCCCACTTTTCAATCTCCCTGCTTAGTAAATTTAGGGGCCGATTCAATTGTTTAGTTTAGGTGCGATATTTTAGTCATGTTTTTCTGGTCATGACAATGCAATTCAATTGTTCTGACCTTTTTTTGGCCAGACTTTATTATGGCGCGGCAATTGCAACAGTTGCGAAGACTCAGTTTTCGCGCCTTAACTGTACATAAAAAGTAGCAACAAAACACACCTGCCACCTTTACCACTTTGGCTGCCTGTCTGTCCTGCTGGATCTCCTTGGTCAGGTAAGTGATTCATGTTCTGTTCCTGTCCCCCCCTTTCTCACTTTTCTACTCCCTTCATGGGTTTTTTTTGTGTGGTACCAGCTGTCTTACTGGGTCCAGTAGTGTGCTACTTTTTGCTGGGGCGGTCTCATCTGTGCCATAAGGGTTGCTGTGGTGTCTGCATGGAAGGGGGGGGTCTAATATCTGCCAAATGTGCTGTAACGGGCCTATATATATATAGTTTTGCTTTTTTCCATTTCAATTAAAATGTATATCCATACCAGAGAGACCCACTGGTGCAGTACGCGGCTGGTCCTGTTCTGGTGTTTATCTAAAAGATAATGGAATGAGTCCATAAAACTGCAGCCTATTTCTCTGGACATCACTACATATTCATTAGATTATTGTGCGTGATGAAGAACAGTAGCCAAAAAAGTAGACAGTGCTACACATGGATTCATGGGATTTAACACTGTGCCAAATGAATCTGACACTTCCACACTGCTGCCGAAGAAATACAGCCATAATCTCTATCCATACTGATTAGAGGACCAGGCGAGCTGCGGCTCTGTCATCTGGACATCAGCGAACTGGAAAAACATCATTTTTAATAACTGGATGATTACATTTTGTAGAACATGTTTTATCATTTTTTTAGCATCACAAATAACATACTAAAAAAAATGGTTGCATAGTAAATAGGCAATATTCCCATTCTATGAACTTTACTAAGAGCAAAAACATGCCTTAGTTCCCAGTGACTGCGGAGTCATAGAAAGCTGGCTGACAGCTATGTGACTGCAGGGCAAATTGTTCTTAATGATAAACATAGGAGGCCATCTGTTGTGTCTGCAAAAGCTGTGTTCCCATTATAGGTAATAAAAAAATATCATAGCCTTCACTACTGCACAGCATCTGCTACATGACAGCTGACAATCACATCTATATCTGTCAAGACTATGACTTCTCGAGGTGCTGGACTGTATTATTATTATTGGACCAGATCCAGTGTAGTTTCCAGTGGGGCTCTGATACCAGATAACTGGTGTATTCAGCTCAGGGTTGCAGACTTTTGGTTTGTCCTTCCCGGAATACCTGAAAACCGGGAGTCTTATGGGTACTGGAGAGTCAGCATCCCTGATCCAGCTTTGATTATGACTCTGGGAAGGTGGTTGTCACTTCCCTAGCTCGTATGGCCTTCCAAGAGCTGATCTCTTCTGATTTCTCCTTAATGGGGACAGAAGGGGTCCATCAATCAAAATGGGGATAGATGAGAAATCTGGATAGAGTGGCTACATCGGCCATACCTATGGTGAAAAATAACCATCTGCCTGATTGCTGGAAATATGTCAGTATCAGTGTATCAGTACAGACATCTGGATCTTGATGATTTAGGAAGGGACCTCTGTATGGTCTGGATTCAGTATTTAAATCAAGGTTTGGCTAATCCAACACACATGANCCTCTTTTCACACCAACCCAATTGTATGTGGGTTTCTTGGATCTGGGCCGACTTCTTATTAGCATCATTACCCCAGCTGGGCTGTCTTTCTGTTGTCAGGAATGTTTAGTGAGAGATCGTAACTAAAAGCCGTATGGACTTAACTACTGCTCTGTATTTATTCAGGTTTATGGTGCTTTGAAAAATGATTGAGTCATAGGGGGTCTCNACTGTGAAAGTTTGGTTACTTCTGCAGTTCATGAGAGTCGAGACAGTCTGTCTGTAAGTGTTCTGTTCCAGTATCCTAATAGACAATATCCTCATACTGAGAGGGGCTGACAAACACCATGAAAGTGATTGGAACATATAGACAATGTGGNCATACAGTCAACATTCAGGGATGTATTTGTCCTTTTGTATAAATAAATACAGCTAAAAATCATTTTTATGAATGGAATAGTATGGTGGAAGGTATACTACTCCATTCATAATGCCACCAGCTGCCGACACAGGGAAAGGTCATAGTTAGGCAACGTGGGGAGGGAAAGGTTGGGGTTAAGCAGTGGGGAGATGAGAATTGAGGTTAGACTGTAGGAGGGTAAAGTTAGGGTTAGGCAGTGTGGAGGAGAGGGACAAATTTAGGCTGCAAGTGGTTAGGCTGTGGGGAGGGTAAGGTTAGGGTTAAGCAGCGAGGAGGGTAAGGTTNGGGTTAGGCAGTGGGAAGGAGAGGGTTGAGGTTAGGTTGCGGAGAGGGGAAGGTTTGGTTTAGGCTGTGGGGAGGGTTGAGGTTAGGCTGCTGGGAATGGAGGATTAGGATATTGAAAGGGGAAGGTTAGGGGAAGTAATATATATATATATATATATATATATATATATATATACAAAATAACAATAAATACTGAACATTTCTGTATGTAAAACAAAATACAATAAACAATTGTATGTAAGACAGAGATGAATGGAAATATCAGAGCCTTTCAGAATCAATAAAGAAATAAGCATTAAGAAAGAGCTTTTATTTAAGGAACACATTTACCATCAAAATGCAAGTTCCTGTTCTTTGTACTCTATAGCTGTGCAAGGAATATTAATGTGCTGTATAAAGTATTGTCTGCGTAGCACGTAATAAGAACACNAAAATGTAACTTTCCACAGAGAGAATCAGCAGGATACTGTACCTTATCCAAAAGCGGTGTTCTCAATATTTAATGCACTTAGTCTTATTTAAAGCTGTATCCTTATCCAGAAATACAAAGCTACTTGAAATCAACCCCTATTTAACCATAGATAATCCTCATACACCAACATCTGCAGTGTTGCTATGCAACCTGGAAGAAGCCAACACGAGTTCTCTGCAAAGTAAAGAAATAATACAGAGAAACAGAACTGTTGATGTGACTGAATGTTTGTGAAGCTTCAGGACTCCCCACGCTCCATTCTTTCCAACACGACAAAACACTGGGATCTGCTCAGTGACACTTATACTGGCCATACAATCGCTCCCGATTTCATAGCACATGCAGAGCGATCCATNGTATAGGTGTATGGCCAAATTTAAGNCGCATAACACGTGGGCCTGTCAGTAGTGAATGAATGAATGAATGCTGCTCGCATAGTCTTTATAAATAGCGCAAGCATTCATTCATTAAGTGCTGAGCGCAGTTTTAAGTTGTCAATTTTTGACAGCNTGTTTAACGTGTAGGGGCCGCAACTACCGCAGAACATCTCTCCTCCGGGCCTCTTAGAAGACATACCTATTGGACCACAGGTAGTCCAGCTCCTNCCGCTTGTACAGCCGCTTGTACAACCAAATGGACGTCTTACATTTTTTTACACATTTTTCTGCTTTTTATATTGTGTTTTCAACCTGACACCTAATGTGCATGTGGTGCATTCTAATGTGCATTCAACATTTAAGATAATCAAGAAGGCCTAATTCAGTTGAGTGNGAATAAGGGGATATGTGTAGCTCTTTTTCCCTAATTGATAAATCTACACTTGTCGGGGTCAAAAGACCTACACTTCCATCCTTTACGTGATATGGAAGGGTGACTACAATACCCAATGTTATGTGTAGGATTANGCTTACGTAGATTATGGTTAGGCTGCAGTTAGGGTAAGAGTTAAGGGTAGTGCCTGACCTTCTGTCTATACAGCTAAGATTGATGTAATAATAATAGTATATTATTGCATTATTGGTTGGTAAAACATAATACCAAAAAAAAGAATGAATCCAGTGTAATGACATCCTCTTACAACACCACAGTAGAGTATGTTTAGCCGAGCACCCCCCTACCTACAGCAACTAACTGAAGACTGAGTAAAGTTTAAATACCTTGCTAATTACTTTTTACTTCAGGAAGGGTTGGGGCTTCCTCCTGAGTCCCAGGAGGTTAAGACTTTCCTTAATGGTGGCCGACTCTCACTCTACCACAATAACGAATCTATTTTCGTTCTNTAACTAAAGTTACCCTTGTTAGCGAGAGGCCTGCTCTGTCGCCTCGTTTCCCACCGTTCCCAGCTGAAGAGCTCTCTGTTACAGAACCCGCTGCCTTCTTTTCTCTGTTGGACGGCTTCTTTGTTTCACGTGGCATTTGAACTTAGCTATTGTGATGCCAACCTGATTCTTCCAGTATTCAAAAAGGACTCGCAGCAATTGACTTAGCAGCACGAAACACTGTCGTTGTGTAACAGATCTGCACTTTTAATGCTAAATACCAACATTAGAAGAAGTTAAAGCAAAATATGAGGAAATAAAAAACATGGCATCAATAAAGATTCCTTGTGTACAGTGGCTAGTTCCAAAAATACCTCAGTTTACTAAAAATTCGCCTGCTGGAGTCGAGCATAATTGGTACAACACAGNGTTCCATTGTGTGTCTGTGAATGGTTCACTGGCAGCATCGCTGTACTGCGGGATATAAAACAGGCCTTTTTTTTTTCCACATGCTTTCAAAAAGTTGTTGCAGGAAGCATGAGTCATAAGACGTACAGATGCTAAGATTATGGGGACATACACTGCAAGAATGACAAAATGATTTACTCACAGCAGTTACTCAATGGATAATCTTATAAATACCAAATGATATGATAGTACAGAACGTCAGAAGTGATAGCCAGTAATGTGTANCAAAATTAATATCAATGATACAAAACACATCCATGATACAAAACACATCATTTGTGTCCAGGGAATAATAATAATAATAATTTCCACTAAACTCTGGAGCGGGAACAAACGTAAGCAAAAAGGAATGCTCACAAAACACATTCGGGCCCAGGCCTGTCACTGTCACCGTCATTCCCACCAGAGTGCTCAATGTGAAGGCAAGGTAGTAGGTAACGAAATTAATACAGTAAGGACTGGTTCCAGTCATTGGCCTAAATTTACTAAGCTGCGGAAATAGAAAAGCTAAATATCGGCCATAGCAACCAATCAGAATCTAGCGCTCAGTTTCATTTTACATACTGGGGAATGTCAGCTTAAATCTAATTGGTTGCTATNGGCAACATCCCCACTCTTCCATTCTTGCATTTAAGAAAATATAGGCACTTGCGTACTATTGAGACATCTGCGCCATGTCCATGTTATTTTACTGTTTAATTAATAAATTAATTAAATATAAAGTAATTGCTGTGTGTGTGTGTGTGTATGTGTGTTTGTGTTAGTGTTACAAAAAAAGACACAAGGCCCCATAGGGCTGCAGTGTGATAAACTGCAGGCACGGGCAG
>JABWIB010000138.1:43636-59545 GCA_016617825.1 Platyplectrum ornatum | reverse complement strand
TACATAACATGTAAACCACTGGAACCACTGGAGAGTTACACTGGGATATGTAGTATTGGAAAGGCTGCTAGCTATAGAGTGCCTTAGCGCATAGCGGAGTAAAATATAAATGTTCCGGGAACACGTTGTAATAATACATTTTAATTAACAGTTATTTTTCTATAAACAGAAACTTGGTGCTGTCATGAAGAGGAATATGAAAAATCTGTGTGTTCTTTAAACGTCGCTACATCATTTCATACTATTTATATACAGTAAACCCATTCAGTAAACATAATTTATAAGGCATGTTTTATGTGATTTTTATTTTAAACATTCTCCATATTGCTTTCAACCCACATATGCATGCTATTAAAATGTCATTTTATCTCTGTCTCAGTTAATTATTGTGTGAAATATGTTACCGCGTTGATAAGAGCTCCAGCCAATGGAACAGAAGACTTTTGATAAGCCTCTAGCTTCTTTAAAACACAGATACACAGCNGCACAGGGCAGATTTGTGGAAAGGGCATGCAGGCCATAACTTAGGGCAACGGAATGTGTGCAGGCGACATCTAACAATATTTTTTTATAAGTATGTCAGACACCATCAAAGCATCTGTCATCTTTGTATGTACTGGGAAATGTTTATTTACTTTATATACCTNGGATGTGATGTTATTAGAAGCTAGGAGGATAAATGTAACCAATCTGAATTTGCTCAGCACTTGAGATTAAAGGGTATATCCAGAGTTAGAAGCAAGAACCAAAAAGATAAAGGTTCAATTAATTTGGGAAAATACTATATGAACCGCAATTTATAAATTTAGAAATTGTGACATAAATGACATAGAAATTGTGAATCTGTATACAAATTGTGTATACAGAATTTTCCTTCATTATGCAATTGGACATGGATTTAGAAAGGTCTTGGAAAGAGGCACGGAAGACACCACCATAAACATGTCCTTTGTCATGTGGCTGTGGCTAGATGCAGGAGATTTTCCTGATCTCCCAGGATTATGCCAGATTCCAAGACTAAGGATTATGCCAGATTCCATTCCAATTTCCATTCCAATTGCAGAGGAGTAAAAGATGAAGACAACTCAGGTAAGTAAATATATAAATCTCTCTATCCTTTACTCTCATTCTCTCTAGATAATGGGGAGGTTGGGGCGCTTAAACAAAATTGTCTGTTGCCCCTTTCCTACCCCAATGAAAAATGTTTTGATGGCCCAGTTGGTATAGGACATACTTACCAACATTTGCTTCGATCAATGGCACTGGCATGTTTGCATATATCCTGGAGAAAACCCACTGAATCCTCCATATATAGTAATGCACGGCATGATCATTGTCAGCTAACTGAACACCCCGGTTCCCCATTGACTAAGGAAACCCCACAGAGAGACAATAATGAAAGTGGTAAGTGTTCCAAATGGGGCATTTCAGAATACATATATACACTTTAATGTCTTTGCTCATGTTATGCTTACTTGCTGAGTTTCTGAGATTTTTTTTGTCCCTTTTAAATATATTTACTCTACTATGTTCTACTTTTTCGTATTTTGTTGTCGGGCATATTATGAATTGAAAAACTATTTTTCAGAAAGTTACAGAATAACGCTGTGTGTACTACAGAGGAGATGAAACACTGCACTAAATGTATCAATCAATAAACCCTGTTAGCCTCTAGAATGAAATCCACTAGGGAGAAAGGATCTGTACAAGAGCTTATGGTTGTGCTATGCAATAGCGGTTTCATAATATTGTAAGTTACAATATTACATTACACTAGGCTATAGTGTTTGCTTTCTGCAATAAATACAGGAATTCCCAGCAAATGGAATAATCCTCAAATAAACATTGAAATCATTGCTTGTGGTATTATATTCATGGTATGATGTCAGCCGCCCTGGACAAATATATTAATAAATCTAACTAACAAAAGCAATTATAGGCCAAAATCTGGACTATATATGTGTGGAGTGAAAATTAATTTTATTTTAAGGCCACTACTTTTGTTATAAACTGAAATTTAGTGTTTAGCAAAGGAAACATTGGCTTGTGTCTACTTTTCTGTACTAATTGTGCCCAGACATCTCTGCTTACAGAACGTAGGCTCAGATTTACTAAACTAAGAAAAGATGTTGCCCATACCAACCAATCAGATTCTAGGGCCTAAATTTACTAAACTTCGGGATTGGAAATACGGGGATGTTGTCCATAGCAACCAAACAGATTTGTGCTCACAACATTCCACTCCAGTATGTTAAATGAAACTTAGAGCTTGAATTTTATTGGTTGCTATGGGCAACATCCCCACTTTTCATCCCTACAATCGAGCATTTTATAAAATTTATGCTCTAGCTCTCACTTTCCTACTTCATAATATAGAACAGGGGTGTCCAACCTTTTAGCTTCCCTGGGCCACATTGGAAAATGATGAGTTGTACATAGATGTTGGGCCACAGTTTCAGGCATGTTGTGCCATATGCGGCCCATGGGTCGGTGGTTGCACTAGCCTGATATAGAATGTCAACTAGAATCTGAGATTTTACTTTCCTGCAGTTTAGTAATTCTAGCCCATAGTATGTTCTAAGCCATTTAGACTGACATGGATGCCGGACAGTACAAGTGGGTCTGGTTACAATTTGAGTGAAAGGATGTCTGGGTAATGCAGTCCAGCCCACATATATATCTAGATCTGGCACAGTGCATCTGGAGACACAAAAATTGGCAGTAACCGTGGCTGGGAGTAAGACCCAGGTTACGATCCACTGACACACCTTCCTTAACTGGAAAGCTGCACATCAACAGCAGATCAATAAGCAGGAAGGATTTCTTGAGAACAAGCCCTCCATGTACATCAGTCTGCTGTGACTCTGGTCTGGTGGGTCCATTGTGTGTCACCTCTATGTGGCATCATACAATGTGACATCACTTTTGACCTGCATATTTATTACCAGACTCCACAACTTCTGATGGCAGTCCTGGCTGTGAGCCCCAGCATTGAGCAGTAAGTAACAGGATTCATTTCATTAAGCTCCCTGGAACCTGATAGTTGCTACACTATAATTTTCTATTTAGTAATAGTGTTAAGTTGATCATGCACCATATATCAGAATAATCTGATGATTATTACTTGATAGGTCCATTTTTCACCCCTATAATAAGACAGGCCTACTTCCCAACATTAAGGAGGTATGGGACCAAATAAACTCTGTCTCAAAGCCAAGCCTAACTCCTTCCAGGCTACATCTTGACACTACCTAGTCCTGCCTCTGTTGCCGCACCAACCTGGATATAGTTTAACATTGTAATTAAAAAACAAATAAAAAACATTGCCTCCAGCTTACCGAATAGTTGGAAAATCAACGAAAATCAGGGCTGTCCCACAGAATTCAGGACAGTTAGGATGTACGTGTTACATCCGGGGTGGCCAAATAGGTCCTTGTGATCTACCAAAGGTCCAGGTTTCCCAGGTCTCTATGTTGGAGCACAGGCGTGTTCATAACTAATAGACGTATTTTGAAAGGAACAGGAGGATAGTCCTAATTTATCAGGCAGAATATGGCCACTGTACATCGTTCATGACATTGTATTGGGAGCCAGGAACTTCATATAGCAGGTGTCCAGTATAACGTTGTATTAAACAATGGAAAAATGCCAAATGCTTTCTCTAGCCACTATAAGCTAATGATCACTTTACTTATCTTTGGCTGTTCCTCTGTATACATCATACTGCGGCATTAACATGAGGGTTCTGAGCCTCACAAAGTCCACATGGCAGAATAATTGCTGGATGTTACCACAATGTGCAGACCTCAACTACTGCACAGAAAATCAATCACTTCATTGGAAGAAAATTTAATCTGGAAAATATACTTACCAGTGTCATCAATTTGACAATATATTACTCTGCATATAATATTGAGTGCCTCTCTGAGATATAGTTCTGGAGAAGGCACAGAGCTTTTAATAGTAAATTAGGCAGTGTTTAGACAAGACAGAAAATGGTATGCTATACTATTAACTGCCAGACTGGATAATAATGTTCTTAAGTCAAGAGCTCACTACACAAGTACTATGTCAAATAAAATAAAAATAAATTCCACAATACTTCAATTATTCGGTGCTACATTAAGATAGAGATCAGTGGGGAATGTGACAGATCAGGCGCCATGACAAGGGGTCTAGTCTGGATAGGTGTACATGTGGTACTGGGGGTAGGGTTAAGCCGTCCCATCTACTTGAAAGAAGCTGTCAAAGGGTGTCCTCTTATATCAGCACTGGACTCCATGCAGAGCTGTTTGTAAATACACAGCCAGTAGCTTTACATACATGAAGCGCTGAGCGCTGTTTTAAGCTGTCACTGCAAGCACTGTGACAGTTGCCTTGGGCCCCTCTCTCCTCTGGGCCCTGTAGTCACATGTCTGTTACAGATACTCTGTCTATAAATGATAGCATTTGTAATAAGTATTTTGATGCCTAATGTAAAATATTTATAAAACTCAGTTTGAATTACAGTAAGTTGGAACACAAGGTAACAAGTAATGATCAACTGACTATTTATTGTGAGCCAGCACAGTACTCTGGGATGTGGCGCCCAGTTGTCCATAAATACATGTTTGAACAGAAATAAAGTTGAGCTTCTTCTGAAAATAACCCCGTCACAGACATTACATTCAGTTCCCGAAGACAAAAAAAGTAATTCCTCTAAAACTTAGAAGCTAGAAGTTCTCCCTCACATAGGTTTTCCCATGGTGTAAAATTCATCATTGTAAGAGTCAGCATTTCAGTTTTTCTAACTATAGGATGTGGTCCAGATTCTGATGGCTAGGACAGGAAAGGTTTTAATTCCAGAGATGACTAAAGTATCAATTTTGTTGACAAAAAACATTTGCTAAAAGTAGTTAAATCTTTTAAAATGTATTCATGTGTGTTCTCTCTGTATTCATGAAAGTTCTCTCATATACCCCTTTTCCACTGACAAAAAAAACCCGGGTTTAAGCACATAGGTTTATTATGGTGGAAAAGGGTCCCAAGAAATGCAACCCAGGTAAAGTGACCCAGGTTTTTACCTGGAACTAATGCAGGGTTTTTACCCGGGTCGCTGCAGTGGAAAAGGGGTTTCCCTTTAAAACATAGTAGGTAACAATACTTCATTCAGTGGAAATGGTGTCAACCCAGGTTCACCTTGCAGTGGAAAAGGTGTCTTTTTTTTGACCTGGGAAAAATGCAGGGTACAAACCCNGGTCTGAACCTTCTTGGTGGAAAAGAGGTATTAGAGACATTCTCTCATAGCCTAATTGTTTTATTATCTCAGGATTTATTATTATACATCACAGTGCTATAAGTTATGCCTTATATACTTCACTGTGGGTGCACTAAAATTAGCACATCTATGTACCTAGATATGTAACTGTTCTTATTATAATAATAATAATAATAATAATAATAATTTTAAAAAAAACTTAAATATCCATCAAAATCTACATTCAGTCCCATATTTCTTGTATCAGGAAAATCAAATATTAAACAATATTCTTCAAAGAGTAATCTAATTGACTCAGCAAATGATGGAATACATGGAGTAATTACAAGCCAAATTAATTTAACGCAATACATTTGTGAGTGTCATCTTGATACTGAGAAGTATTTTGTTTTCTTATGAATTCGTCATCTTGACTTGGATAACATTCAAACTTTAAAGTCAGGATTCCAGCATCTCTGCCAGCTTCTCATCACAATCTCTCTCCTCCTGATTGCAGGCAGAGCACAGTGTAAATGGCTTTTGGAATCAGAGTTCTGTAACATAATGTCTATGCACAAGACTGCTGTCTCACAAAAATTATTATTTAAATAAATGTATAATAATTAGATTGGGCCAGATCCAGCATCATTGGGCTACATTTACTAAGCTGCCCTTAGGAACCAATCGGATTCTAGTTGACATTCTGTAGTATGTAAAAGAAAAGTGAGAGCTAGGGGTATATTTACTAAGCGGTGAGATACTCCAGTGTGTAAAATGAAACTGAGAATCTGATTGGTTGCTATGGGCAACATCCCCACTTTCCAATCTCACTGCTTAGTAAATATACCCCCTAGTATCTGATTGGTTTCTATTCCTGCAACTGGGAGTGCACTCAGCCCGCAGTGCCAGTAACATGGGAAGCATCTGTAAGGGGTAGAGGAGAAGATGACCATTATGATCAGGTTCACCCAGCCGGAGTACAAGCCTCGGCAACCAAATCACTCATTTTAAACTTGTACAGTGTATAGGGAGTTTTAGAAAGTTGCAAACCTTCCAGTTCTTTGTTCACACATAGTAACTAAAATCAATTGCATTAAACATTATTTCTACAAAGACTGAGAATAAATTCTTCAGAAAGCTTCAAAGCAGATAGATTATTCAAAATTCCTCTTTCCTGATGGGGATTTGCAGCCAAAGACTCTTCTCTGTATTTTTTCTATTTTCTTCAAAAAAAAATTTAATATATAAAAAAAAAAGAAAAACACTGAAATTACCGTGAAAAAATCAATCAAGATGTTCTAAGCAAGCAATGTCAAAATCAAAAGCCCATAGCGTCATTACAAGGTGATGCTGGCTTGTGCTACCTACTTCTGCTATAACTACACGGCAGAGAGAATTTCTGTTCAGAAATAATATCCAAGGTTAATGTACTCCAAATAACGCGGGTCATTATTTCCCATTGCCATGGTAACCTTTTTATATCCATTGTACAAAATTCTGATAAATATTTTATACCAATTACTGTTTGTGACGTCATAATGAATTCAATTTAAATAGGACTAAACAGTATTTCACTGTTGCATCAATGCATGAGACACAGGATTGACGCATATTGTAACGCAAAATGTAATCGAATGAATTTTATATTATTTTATTTTTTAAGAGCACATGAAATATAGTATATTGATCTATACAATGTACTATCTATACATCTCAAGATCCACCGTATGCACTTAAGTGAGGTATACGCCATGGACTGGCTGATTGTCCCAAGATGTAATTCATGCAAATGCTGGACTGATCTGTCAGAATACCAACAAAATGGTTCATAAATGCTTCCAATCGGATATCACACTGATTGGTTTAAATAAAAGATGTGACTGATGCGGATCAGACTATTTGCTGTGACCCAAGAATCTCATACAAGATCACCTGACCTGATGTGGCGTCTCTATATAACTGGAACGGCACCAGTCTTTTATGTAAAGTGTAAACCCTTTAATCCCATTATCGCTTAGAAGAGTTTATAAACTGGTTTTCCAGTGATATATCCCAGTCATTATGATGACCTTCATCTGACAGTAACTGGTAGTTATTTTCCAACAATTTTGCTTGTGTCTGATGATGAACTTAATCTATTACCCCGTCCCATCTGGTGTCCCTCGCTCCTTTGACCTTTCCTCTCACCAGGCTTCTCTTCCCTTCTCCCTGATCTCTTCAAGCCTGACCTGCTCTTACTGGCTAGCTCACACCTTACCTTGCTGCCTGTCCTCTATCTTCTTTATCTTGTATTATATTACTTATATTGTCTATTGTTACATTGTATTGTAACAATATTGTACTAAGATATTCTTAATGTGTTGTATTACTTATATTGTATATTGCTACATTTTATTCTACTATATTCTACTGTTTTATTCTTATAGTGCTGTATTACTTATATTGTTACATTTTATTCTACTATTATATTCTTATATTGTATATCGCTACATTATATTCTACTATATTGTACTTTTATATTCTTATTGTGTTGTAGTACTTATATTGTATATTGTTACATTATATTGTACTATTATATTCTTAGTGTATTATTTTGTATTGCATTGCTCTATAGTTCCTGCCTGGTATGTCTATACTGTATTTTACTTTACATCATATGGTGCTGCAAAAATCCTGTAGAGCATTAAAAATTAATGTTATTATCATCATCATCATCATAATAATAATAATAATATTAAAAACTGATATATGGCATTCATTTTCAGCATTGAGTTTGCCACCAAGGCAGATTTGCAGCACATAGAGTATGTTTAGTCATGCGTTTAATAGAATTCCAATGATGCAATTAATCACATACCAAGGTTAACTTGATGTATGTATGTATGTATGCATGTATGCATGTTTTCATTTTTGGGGGTTTCATTTTTGCCATTTCCTTTCCTTATTTGGGCTTATATAGAAAATATAATGTACAAAGTATGTGTAAATGTTTGTATAGGTGCCCGTGTTGAAGTAATGTGCAGATGTGCCACTTTCCAGATATCTTATATCTGGAAAGTGGGATTTGTTCCGTTTAGACACTTGTCAAGATATTGCACTGATAGCTTTGAGCGTTTCAGATCTAATTGTTCTTCTTGAGAAGGCTTTGTTTGTTAACACTTTCCAGAGTAACCTGACGACAGGTGACACATAGCAATCTCCGAAATACCCTTCACAATTTAAGAATGAAGAAGGAATACGCTGAAGAAGACACATCTGCACATTACTACAATAAAACAATAAAATACAATAAAACTTTGGGCCCGAACCAGACTAGAGAGATAAGCGAGGAAAGTTACACCTGGGTAAAACCATAATGAAATGCAGGGGTAGTAAATGTCACCTGTTGGAAACAGTATTAAAAGTGAGAGATGAATTTCCCTGACTCAAGACTAAATATAAAGCTGGTCAGTATCTGTGTGCAATAAGCAAAAGCAACGTATTCTCCCTGTATGCAACACTAATATTCCTTTTACCCCCTCCCCCCCTGCAATTCATTACTCAGGTGTAACTTTCCTCTCTTATTTTCAAGTCTGGATCGGGTCCATTNTTANGAAATATAAACCACAGAAGACATATGAAATAATACTCACTAACCAAACTANGTCCAAACCATCAGATCATGCCTCGTTCAATGGAAACACAATTTATCCTGAGTAGCATGTATCAATTAGCTTAATACATTGAGACATAGGCAGTTGCTTGCCTGGCACTGTGTCACCAGCACATCCATCTATTAAGAGAATATGTCAAAGGAGAACCATAAAATGCTGTGGGGCATCAGAAAAAAGCCAAAGCAAAGTTAAAAAAAACCCATGGGATATTCTGTATCTCATATCAGTCTATTTTGCTGTCTCTGTATGTTTGTAAATCTATCTATCTATCTATCTATCTATCTATCTATCTATATATCTATATATATATATATATATATATATATTACATAAAAATAAATATATTACATAAAAATAAATAAAACAAAATAGCCTATCCCCCAGTTATAATTCAATCCACATTTAATGGTACATTTCATCCTCTCTTTAATCATACTTTACAATTGCCTCTAGCTCTGAACGTAATAGAGGAAGAGTCATTTTGGTCCCAGCTATAAAGAAAATTAGGAACAGATATGTGTACGTTTAAAGCTTGTTTTATTTAGAGCCGCAGACGAATGTTTCAGAAATAGATTTCTTTCGTTTATGGAAATGATGAAAGAAAAGAATCACAAATGCAGCTTTTTCTTTTTGCTCTTTAACATTTACATAAAGTTTCGTTTCTATGTCAAAAGTAACATTATACATTACAACATATAAACCATTACATAATATTATGAACATGCTGACACCCATTTACTGTGTTGTAGTGTATGGTCCCAAGAAGCTCTGAAGGTAAAACACTGGGTAACAGACCCTGAGCAACACACCCAAATCCATATAAGAGGGAGAGAGGGAAAATCATCTGCCAAATTATTTGAATTAACCTGCATATAACATTATCTTTTACTTGCATATCCAAGTGAGAATCCCAAATCTTCCCCACCATCACCATCATTTATAAACTGGGAACAATTGGATTTATCTGACCACCGTGCACATTCACAGAGGCTTGTGTCCACTACACTTTTTGTTACTGTTTTTGCTCCCTTACTCAGATTTGCTCAGTTTAGGTTTTATATTAATGGTACATTTACATACAGAATTCCATTAGTCATCAGATTTATCAGATCATCGCCCTCACCCGTCTCTTTCATCTACGTACAGTACATTTAACAGGGTTCATTGCCGACTTAGTAATTAATCCAGCAGGAATTACAGTCATCCAAAATCTAATACTCCAACCTCTAGTCTTTTACTCTTCTCCAGTCTGAAGTCACTGCCTCTATTGCCTCTACTTGTCCTGACCTTTCATTGCTCTACACTATTCCCTCACTGTGCAGGTCTATGTTCTCAGCACTGTCTCCATAAACACCAAGAATGATATGAGCCATTTCCCTGACATCTAATACTTTCTAACACTCAGATATTCTATATTGTGATCTGATAACTCATTCGTACCTCAGGACCTCAAGAGCTTTGTACTTCTCTTCCCTCCTGTGGTCTCTTCTCACAAATATTTCCTAGACATCTGTTCCAGCCAATACATATCATCTCTCTCTCTCTCTCTCTCTCTCTCTCTCTCTCTCTCTCTCTCTATGCAATGTTTTTCATATCTATATTTTACATACTGTATACTATTCAGTCCTCATCATATTTTAATACATTTATTCTCTGCTATCTGGCATTGCTCAAGGTTTCACACACCACCAGCGATACACCTACCACTGGTTGGGAGCCCCTGCTCTAGGCTATTCTTTCTTAACAAGTATTTATAGTTATATTAACATAGAAGGTGACGGCAGATAAGAGTCACATGGCCCATCCAGTCTGCCCAGTTTTGTATTTAAACTATACTGACAATATTTTATTCTGTTATATCAACCTCCAACACTTCTGATGGGAGGCTATTCCACTTATCAACTATCCTTTCAGTGAAGTAATTCTTTCGCACATTTCCCCTGAACCTACCACCCTCCAGTTTATACACATGCCCTCGCGTTCTATTACACCTCTTTCTTTAAATAATGCCCACTCCTGCACCTGGTGACATCCCTTGATATATGTGAAAGCTGCCATCATATCACCCCTCTCCCTTCTCTGCTCCAAGCTGTACATATTTAGTTGCTCTAATCTTTCTGTATAGTTTTTGTTGGTCATACCATGCACCATTTTGGTGGCTCTTCTTTGCACTTTCTCTAATGTATTTATGTCCTTCTGGAGATATGACCAGAACTGAACACAGTATTCTAGGTGAGGCCGCACCAATGACCTATAGAGAGACATTACTACTTCCCTCTTTCTGCTACTAATTCCTCTCCCTATGCAACCAAGTATCTGACTTGCCTTTCTCATTGCTTTATTACATTGCCCTGCTCCTTCTCAGTGTCTTGTAATGTAACACCATTAAGGGTATATTGAGCATTAGGTAATAGTAAGTATAAATACTTGAAAAAATAAGCAAGACTTAATAAATCCAATACGATTATACTGGGGAGGTTAGACTGACGAGGAGCATCAGAACATTGAGGGGCTAAGATATCATTTGGTTTTGTCCCTCTCTAATCACTAGTCGCTCTTATTTTATCAGTCACATTGTTCAAATGATGAAGTTACACTTGTCCAGGAAATGTCCCACTTTCCCCCTAGTTGGCCACACCTGATGAAAGGCTTACAATCTACCGCACTGTGACGTCTCCAAGGAGAGCTGGGATCATTGTGAAGCATCCTCTCTACTTCTGTACAAGAGAAGACTTGGCAAAGCGAATGCTGTCCCCATGACTAAAAGAGAATGGCTTTGGCAGAGCTTACTGACGCGACCATGATTCCCACAGAGTCGGTCCCAGGTTCCCCCCCCCTCCTCTGGAATCTCCTCTGGCAGGGGAGACAAAATGTTGGCAAGTACGAAAACCATATAAACTTTACTGGCCCTCTAACCTTTTACTCTCTATGTGTTATCTGTCAATATTTCTAAGCTACTATTTGTACAGACTCGCATTTGGCTGATAGATATTAATACACTATGGTGTTGTTACTATTGTATGTTTATGTACTTTACTTGTTCAAGACGACTATGTAAAATGATATGCTAAAAAATTTAATAAAATGAAAGAGCATAATTCATAATGGACCGTTCATGTACATGTCACAGGACATTACCCTTATATGTTACCAACGCGTGCTCTGAGGATTCACTGACATTCTACCAGCAAGGGCAGCATGACCTCTGAACCACAGAACACATAACCAGAACAAGAAGTATAATGTTACAGTCTAATGCATAATAGATGGGATGCAGCTAAAGATGGAAACAGGATGTAACATTGTGTGGATGTTCTTAATTTAACGTCCCCATTTATTTAAAATTAAAAATATCAATCCAAGGTACAGTGCATAGGTAGGTCACAAGCTACATCCATCAGCTCCTTCTTAGGCTGTCTCATCAGAATGATAAATAGATAGATCCAGACTTGTGTACTATTGAGCTTAAGAGCATAAGGTTACAAGTGGGCAAATCCATGATGAATTGCAGGGGAGGAAAATGTAATTAGTTGTAATCAGTATTACAGGTGAGAGATGATGTTTCCAGCCCAAGTGTAATAACAGTGTAACAGTAACGCTGCTCAGTATCTGTGTGCAACATGTTCTGGTATGTGACTATTGTATTATCCAGTAATAAATGTATTCCCTTTTAAAGGGCGAGAGATCTAGATTAGCTGATAGATCCATGGTCTATTCTGCATCACAGGTAAAGATCGAAAATAAACGTATATGTTCAGTAAGAGTTATACAAACCAATAAATCATTGAGTGTACTTACTTTGCTTAGTACATAGGAGATGCTGGGAAAAATATATCAATGTCTGTCAACAGGTAATTGGAAGAGGTAAATGTTGTAGAGATCTCTGGAGATTATCAGACAAGTAATCTGCCAGTTATTAATATACTGCGCTTGGGACTATCGGTTAAGGAGAGTCTACATTTAGAGCTTTATATGACTGGTGCACTGTTAATCATCGCTCGCTGCTCTCTGGACTGGCTCTTGACAAGCATGTGAAGCATAGCCTGTACTCTTCTCTGATCTATGACGAGGGGGGGAACAGGACATGATAATATGAGCACAGTTTGCTGGGGTTAAAGCTGATTACTTTCCAGGAAACTAAGACGTCTAGTCCTTCCATATGAGACTGCACACCAGAAAGGACTATTAAAAAAGCCACATTCTAAGTCATAGCTACTCCTGGACATAATGAAAAGTGTACGGCAAAATCTATTTTAGGGGCATACTGACTGAGCTTTGAGAGTTTTGCTTTTCAACTCTAATTTAGAGTTCAACAAAACATACAGTAGAGCATTTTATGACTGATACTTATGACTTATACTGCAATATGCGATATTTAACATTCGCACAGACACACTGGCCATTATGGTCCATATGGTCAACATTCAAACAGTCAGGGAGGCTATACTATATATGCATGGGTCTTATTACTATACTGTTATACTGTTTATTATAAATATTTCAATGCAGCATGAAAGAAAAAGCTTTTTAGCATAAACATATGCACCATTAGTGCATAGAGAAATATTTTGCTATGCGCATCATTTAAAAAGTCATTAATGTCGAAATGAATCACATTACTTGAAGAAAACCAAACACAGAATTTGTACATTCTGTATAATAACCAATGTCCAGTTATCTCTGTATTAACATTTCATTATCTAAACCTGATATATATTTTTCTTACTTTTTTGTTGTTACAAGCATAAAAAAACATAACACGGTCATCACTTATATCATAACCATAATCATCAGGACATACACCACGGGTTGGCCAGATCATTTGGCTAAACATGCACTTAATGTACTTGGGGGGGCGCTCACGGCGCATGGTTCTGTAGAAACACACAGATTATATACAGCCGAGACTGCTGCTGATTTGTTTGTAACAGTTTTTTGGGATCCAGACTTCTAAACAATTTGAATCCAATAGTAAATTCTACCCATAAGCCTTTGCTGCAATGGTATACTGCAATAACATGCTCAGCCACAAGGTGGCACTATACAGATATATGAATGGGATCCTTCACTGCACAGATTTTGGAGCAGTAAGACCGTTATTGTTTGGTTGGAACAATAATTGTCAAATAACCCTCCAGCGTGTACCCTGATTTAGTCCTACCAATGCAGCAGGATGTGTGGTATTGTACAGAATCAGATCCGCACAACAGGTCCTCTGCCCAGCCCATACTGTACAATTGAAATTATTTACCCCTGCCTACCAACACAAATTTGCATTAGCGTGGACTTCAGATATGATATTCTCTCCAAATCAGTGGTCGAAGTGGAAATTTAGAAGTGGTGGTATGGACATTTAGAAGTGGGGGTATGAAAACACTGAATGTAATAAAAGTCAATGGAGATTTGTAGTTTTTCAATTACACCAGTGGGAGAAGTGCCGGTATGGCATACCCCCGTATACACCCCCACTTCGAGCCCTGCTCCAAATCGGATCCAGACTTATGTAATATTGAATATACAAGTGGGCAAATCCATGTTGCATTGCAGGGGAGGTAAGTTTCATTGGTTGCAAACAGTATTACAGTTTTGAGATTATGTTTTCTATCCCAAGTGTAATAACAGTGTAACAGTAACGCTGGTCAGTATCTGTGTGCAACATGCAACAATAAAGTATTCTCCCTGCATGCAAACACTGACATTCATTTTACCACCCCTGCAATTCAACATGGTTTTACCCACTGGTAACTTAACGCTGGTAAGTACAATAGTAGGTAAGTCTGGATCCGGTCCTCTGTGTAGGCAGGAGACATGCCTGAGTCACAGTGTAATAACGCTACCATTTTCCCTGCAGTGCGCTTCAGAATAAAATATTCCTCCAGGGTGTCAGAGACGTTTAACAAACTTCATCTCATGTTTACTTTGGAAAAGACACGATTGTGTACATTCATATGTAGAGATGCAGATAGAGAAGGGCAGCTACCTGCAAGGGGGAAAATGACTATGGGATATTTCTGCTTAAAAGAAGACATTTTTCCCATTAAACATTCATTCGTATCCCGCAGATGTCTCCTTTATAAGAGGGATAGGTGCCAGCTAACAAATGCATTACAGGATCAGGAACTGCTAGAGGCTGTGTATACTGTAGCTATTAGCATGCTGAGCTGACAATGGCGAAGCATCATCTAGTGAGAATTATCTGTCACAGGACTCACTGTACCCAGTTTGCAGCCAGCCACTCGTGCGTCTACGCTTTAAATGTCACAGCAGATAAAAAACTAATTATTGTATATAATCCATACATTGATTATATTGCTGTTGATTTCTATATTGCTCCATTTTTCATTGTGCTGTTAAAGATCTTCACATATTTCATATTTTCATAGACTTCAAATCTGTATGAATGTAATGCTGATCTCCTGTCCAACTGTATGTAGAACTTCATGAATAAATGAATGCATTCATATGGATTCATGGATGTGATCAATTGCACCCAGATGAATGTGACTGGAAACCAGTATTGGACGGAAGGATTATCTGATAGATGAGGGGGGTCAGACAGTAAGGAACCCATGCACACATATTGAGTGCAGGCGAGAGGGGAGTGATCACCCCCTGAGCGCATTTCTTCCTTTGCACTTCCCAATGCCTTAATTTAAATCCGGCCCAGTGGAAGGAATTGGAATTGTGTTCCTTGTGCATCGATTTCTCCCGAACTCATTAGGAGCACACATTTAAGCTATGTCCAATGTATCCATAAACTGACTTTACTCCCCACTGCAGCTTTATGGCTGCCTCACACCCCCCCCTAGACATACCCTGCTGTCAGACCCAGCGCTAAGCATGCACAAGGTGATATGTACACATCCGCACCGGTATTCTGCTTTCCAGTGGAGGAAGATAAGATGGAGAGAGAGGACTGGAGAGAATAGATAGACGGGGTGCACAGGAAGAGTAGACAGGGCGAGAGTGCAGGAAGACTGAATGGAGAGATGGACTAGAGAGAAGAGATAGAAGACAGAG
>JABWIB010000138.1:25260-41900 GCA_016617825.1 Platyplectrum ornatum | reverse complement strand
CCCATCATGCCCCCCCAGTCCTGCTTTTATTACCATCATGCCCCCCAGTCCTGCTTTTATCCCCATACTGCGGGGTAGGTCTTATTATCGGGGCAGCACAGTATGCTATATTTTGTTTGCCGCTTTGCAGTGTTGATGTCACAACATATCGCACATGTTGTATGTATGCAATGTCACTAATATGGGCTTCCTAAATAGAACTGGTTCCTCATGTGAAAATAATGCTTTTGTTTTCCTGTTGGAATAGACAATGAAACAATGCTATTTTATCGTCGTGTTATTATTTTGCCAAAAAAGGCACCGAAATCCTGACATAATTGGCTTTACTAGTTGAGCAGCCATTGTTCCTCGGAGCGTGTGGCGACAATTTACTTTGTAGTTTGTGACATGAAAATTAGTGTTATCATGGTTAGAAAATTGACAAGAAAGAATGTGAATGAAAGTCCTAAGTACGAAAGATTATAGATATCTGCAGCCTAGAAAAGGCTTAAACTCCAAATCAGCTTTATATACATTGAAGGTAGAAAACAACAGAGGCTATTTGGGATTATAAGAAAGAATAGAAATGAAGATAAAAATATACTGCTTAAAATACCATCTGGAAAGAGCAAAACAGGAATCCAGGCCTCAGGGTATAACATTTCCTCCTAAGAAATTCCATAAGTATGAAAGAAGATCACTGCAATCCAACAAACAGCAAAAAAGCAAAAAATGGCTTTAAAGTGGACTTGTCACCTATACAAGGAAACCACATATATTGTGTATTAATGTGTAGCATGTCCATAATTCTAAGGATGTGACTTGCCGCTGCAAACTGGCCTTTCACGCCAGGGCTGTTGCAGACAACGAAACAGCGCCATGTAAGCCACACCGACATGACAATAGGAGTTTCACGATTCTCGCAGGTAAGTTTTTCAAATTCTTCCCCTAACCCAGTGGCTCCCAAACTGAGCGCCTAGGCTCTCTGGGGTGCTGCGATGCTCTCATTGAGGTGCCGCAGAATATTTTTCCACCTTGGTGTCACGTTGCTAGTGTTGCTTAAGAGCACAATTTTACTTCTTATTTAGAAGCCACACAAGATTTGATGTCATTCTGAAGTATTTCTGTCTTTACCTAAATAGCTATTGCACTATTTTGACTGAAAAAAAAATGGGAAATTATGTTGTCTTAGGGGAGCCTTGAAAAATGATGAAGTCCCTAAGGGTGCCTCGACTGAGAAAGTTTGAGAACCATTGCCCTAACCCCTTCCCTTCACTACTCTAACACTAACCCTCCCCTTCCACTACCCTGAACGTCACCTTCAACTGCTCTAACCCTCCATACCTCTGTCTTAACCCCAACCTTATCCTTCCTGCAGCATAATTTAAACTCTCACCTTCCTGAAACCTAACCCTCCCCTCCACACAGCCTATCCCCAACCTTTCCTCCCCGCAGCCTAACTACAACCACCCCCTCTTTGCAGCTTAACCCAACCGTCACCGCGACCTAACTCTAACCTTCCCCTCCCCGCTGCCTAACCATAACCTTCCAGGGGACTTAAATTTCATTAGTTGCAATCAGTATTACAGGTAAGAGATGATGTTTCCAGCACAAGTGTAATAACAGTGTAACAGTAACACTGGTCAGTATCTGTGTGCAGCATGCAACAATAAAGTATTCTCCCTGCATGCACACACTGACATTCATTTTACATAACTTTGCACTCGTACGGTTAATATTACATAAGTCTGGAACTGGTCCTATGTCCAGATTTCAGATCCAGCTCAACAACTAATATCAGTGGGACATAAATGCTATGTTTATTGTAATTGATTAAAGTTTGTGTGTCTGAAGTCATGAAAAATGTTTCAATAATCAAAGATTAAGGATGCGAAATCACAAGACAGATATGAAGTCTTTCCAACCTGCACAATCAATAGATTCATTTAAACCCGTCATTGATCTTCCTCCAAGGGTGAATACACACAAGTAAGAATAATCCCAAACTGAGGTCACAGGAGACGCAAGTGCAGTTAGTTTAATAGAAAATAACCCATAGATCTTTAACCATTATTCATGAATAGAGTAAAGAGTAATACAAATGATACAGAGACGTTAGAAGTGCTTAGGATCGGAGTCAGAAGAGTTAAACCAGAATTCTCAAATCTGCAGCCATCTGGAAAGATTGTCCAGGCCAATAGACAGTTCTGACATATAATTATCTTATCTTCCCCTGTAGTTCATTAGAAGTAAACCCAAAGCTCAGTCTTGAATAACTCACAATGTTATAAATATTATATGCTGAAAATATTCTTCTCTTAGTCTTATCCATGTGTGAAAAATCCTTCAGGACATCTAAAAGCACTTTTCTCCGAGCCTTGTGATAATTGGTTACCTTCCATTGTACGCGGAATGAGGAAAGATCCTGCAGCCCATTCCGGAGAGGACCCAGTGCCATGTTACATTAAAGATTTATTAGTCATATCAACAAAGCCACAAAAGAAGTGTCCCATGACTAATAATAATAATAATAATAATAAAGATGTAAAAGTTAATTAGTGCATTAATGTTAATTGTATACTGTCTTTACTGTCTTTAATGCTGCTAGTGGCTTAACAAAACCCAGCTTGCAGTCAATGATACAGCAAACGGGATATTAATGGACAATTGTTGATGGGCATTATTATTTCGGACTTTGGTCATAAATCACGCCGTTTGTCCCAACCCTGCGCTTCTGTATCCCATCACGGGAGAAACCAAATGTCAGCAACTCAAGCCATGGAGGGAGCGAATCTGTGGCTCTCATATCAAATGATCATAAAGAAGCAATGAAACATCAATGTGTTACACCTTTGTAATCTACTGTGTTACATTTAGCTGCAGACAAAGTCATATACTATGGAATCACGATATTATGAAGATAACTTCTTACCTTTGGAGTTCTTGCATATTTTCCGCACCGTGCGTCCCTTACCAGGCTTATATCCAAAAGTTCTGTTTCCTAATGCAAGAAAGAAAGGAAAGGAAGAATGCAATGTTATTTAAATATTTTAGCATTATATATTGTATAACTGCAAATATTTAACATTATGATCCATCTCAGTATACACCACAGAGCAGCGAGTGGCGCGTCTAGCATAGATTTCGGGGTCAATGACACATACAGGCCTGCCGCCATTGAGGGCTAATATACACAGGGAAATGGGGTATAGAACGCGTCAGTTAAAGCTCAGTTATCCCGCTGGCAGGAAAGTGTAATAGTATTCTTCTAGAAGAGAGAGGGGGAGACAATGAAAAAATTAAAAATATAGTCATGAATAAAATAAAAATAATAATTGGAATAAAATAATTGGACGTGTACTGTGATTCATGAGAATTCTTTGCAGTCTGATGTGAACTTACATCTGTGTTTGGGTCTGGATTAAGTCCTATTCAGAAAGCTCACCCTTAAGCTGGCTATACACTAGAGCGATTATTGGCCCGATCCTACAGTTATCGAGGATCGGATAAAAATCACTCTAGTGTGTGGTACATTTCTGAAACCTCAGATTATTGCTCCATAAAAGCTCTGGCACAATAATCTGATTGTTCAGAATCCCTGATTGATTATTGTCCAGTGTGTGGGCCCTATTCCTCCACCACCTGGCCGGTGTGTCTCTATCTATATTTATTGGCAAGTACAGCAACAATACAGTAATAGAAGTTCTGCATTCTGCAAGATCTATGGGGCTTCTATCACTGTATTATTGCTATACGTGTTGATAATTTTAGAGTTCTACAGACGGGGAAACTCCGGCCAGGAGGTAGAGGTGCCACACAGTTGGTCGGAGTTTCAGCCAATCAGTGCAGAGATAAAGAGGAGATGTTTGTGTTCAATCAACTGCCAGAGACTCCTGTCAATCTAAGTAGAACCTTCCGCCTCAACATGGACGATCGCTACCAGCAAGAGCAGTGTGTGGGGCCCATATCAGGACCTTATTCCAGTGGATATTGTCCTGATTATCAGCCATCTCCTGCTGCGGCCAGCTTAACTGTACACTGACTACGTCCCTCCATCATTCTTCTCCTATGTAATACCCCTCTGGATGCAAATGACCCAATAGGGTCCGGATTGCCCCGGTAGTATGCACATTTCTTTGGGGTATGGGCAGAACAAATAGAAGCAGTTACAGCTCACCATAGGGTGAACATGCAAGTCTGGATCAGGTTCTGTGTGTCTTACACTACTAGGTCATACAAAAGTCAACAAATACTGTGTTTCCCCGATAATAAGACCTACCCTGAAAATAAGCCCTACCACAATTGTTGTAAAGCCATCAAAATAAGCCATAGTGAATTCCCCAGGATTGGGGGTGTGATGGGTATAAAAGCAGGACTGTTTATATAAATCTCTGTCAATGTTAATTAAAATAAAACCTACCCCGAAAATAAGCCCAACAGACAACTATGGAGTCTTATGTCCTACACCGATATTTCCGACCAATATTCATAATGGTTCAACAAAAATTCTTTCCTTCTGTCACTTCTACTTGGCTCTTCGGCTATTTTTTTTATTTCTAATTGGTTTATTCTAATAGAAAGAAGAAGAAAAAGCTTCTATTGCATCCTAATTTCCCCATGGAAAGTAGTATAACTGTAAACGCACATATTGAGGTCAAATACCAACAATTAGCGCCTTCCTTTAAGTCTACCCTTCAAATGAGTCTTTCATTGAATATGCTGAACTGAGAAATAATGAATAAACAGGCTGTCAAGAATGTGCCGCTAACAGCCATGTAGGTTAATGTTTATGTAAATTGCTTTTAAAAATACTTTCTTGTATATATTTCTTTTATCTGTGAAGTGAATTCAGAATCTGGGCTAATAACCATGGGTTAGGAGATCTTTATGTGACACTTCACAATCCAGAGCTGGTTGTACATCATCTGAAGGGACCATCAAGTTGTCACATATTTAACAACTTCATTAAAAGTCACTGGAATGACTGGTCCAATATATTATAAATCCTGAATGACTTTCAGTGATTAATGGGAAGTTCTGCTATTGCTCATTAAATGTTAAGGAGTAAAATGCAAATTACAAGTAGAAAAAAATATAAACAGTTTCCCTGACCCTGGATATACCTGCATAGAACTAATGGCGTCCCAGGCATTTNATTTATTTATTCATTAGTCTGGACATTAACATACAAGTGTTTAACCCTATTTTTCTTTGTCGTTTTATATGTCTTATTATGAAAATATTTTTATGATTCTATACATGGTTGTCAACTTTTGCAAATGAATATCAGGGAGATTGTGAAAGCACTAAGGGGTGTGTCCTATACCACCAATGGGGTGTGTCCTATATCATTAAAGGAGTGTTTCCTGTACCACCAACAGGGTGTGTCCTATATCACCAAAGGGGTGTGTCCTGTACCACCAAAAGGGTGTGTCACCTGGCGTCAGGGAGATCGCACACTCTTCAGGGGGTCAGGGAGATCACACACTGTTCAGGGGGTCAGGGAGATCACACACTGTTCAGGGAGATCGCACACTCTTCAGGGGGTCAGGGAGATCACACACTGTTCAGGGAGATCACACACTCTTCAGGGGGTTAGGGAGATCACACACGGTTCAGGGAGATCAGACACTGTTCAGGGGGTGAGGAAGATGACACACTGTTCAGGGGTCAGGGAGATCACACACTCTCTAGGGGGTCAGGGAGATCACACACTCTTTAGGGGGTCAGGGAGATCACACACTCTTCAGGGGGTCAGGGAGATCACACACTGTTCAGGGGGTGAGGAAGATTACACACTGTTCAGGGGTCAGGGAGATCACAAAAACTGTTCAGGGGGTGAGAAAGATGACACACTCTTCACGGGGTGAAAAAGATGACACAATCTTCATGGGGTCAGGGAGATCATCCACTCACTGTTCATAGGATTGCACCAGTTGCTGTGGGGCAGTCAGACCTGTCATAAGGGAATTACAAACAATGTAAAAGGTACCAAACCTAACCTTACAAAGGGTCCTGGGCCTATATTTACTAAGCAGGGCTGTTGCCCATAGCAACCAATCAGACTCAAGCTTGCATGTATGTATGTAAAATGAAACTGAGAGCTTGAATTTGATAGGTTGCTATGGGCAACATTCCCACTTTTCAGTCACCAGACTTAGTAAATTCAGGTATTTATTTGGTGATCACAGAAGTCCCATCATGGGACCCAGCACCAGAACTCTTGGATTTTGTAAGGAGGCCATGAGTAAAAGCCTATGCATAACTGGAAAGAGGGGCGGGTATTGTGAGTGTTTCTCCGATATATAGTAAAATCCAGTGTGCACATATGGCATTGCTGGAATACTGCACTGCTGCAAAGCGGCCTTTTTCTATTCTTTTCTATATTCAGATTACTTTTTTTTTACCAACTGCTGATATTATATATTTGACCTATAATTACAGTGACCTAATCAACCCTACAACTACACATAAGCATGAAATTCTAAACATAACCAAAGTTGTTATATCTCTCTAGCGGCCTGTCATAGACGATGTTTGATTATTATGCTTCGTGTCTGGGTATCCAAAGCAATGGTATAAAAACATGTGAATTGTTAGCATTTAAAATGCTAGAAGAAGAAATGTACACAAAGGTTACAGTGAACAGTGAAGTATTATCATATCTATCTTTAAACATGAAAAACATTAATGTGAATACAGTTTGCACTACTGACCTCTTCAAACATTAGCTATACTAGTACAAATAGACTTAAAAAATATTATTATATAGAGCAAAAAAATGTAAACATCAATATAACCCATATACAACCAGAATTGCTAAATAATAACCGAAATATACTATATACAATGGTAGTATATACAATCATTTCCCCTTATTCATGTAACAATTGGAAGGGGGTACAGTAGCGGCCCCAACAATGAATCCGAAGTAGAAGTAACATGTAGGTACTGTGTTTCTCCGATAATAAGGCCTACCCCGAAAATAAGACCTACCCAAATTTTTGTAAAACTGTCCAAAATAAGCCCTACCCCGAAAATAAGCCCTACCCCAAATATAAGTTCTAGCTTGTAAAATAAAAAGGCAGGACTGAGGGGAATGATGGGTATAAAAGCAGGACTTGGGGGCATTATGGGTATAACAGCAGGACTGGGACATGATGGGTATAAAAGCAGAAGTGTTTATATAAATATCTGTCAATATTAATTAAAATAAGCCCTAAACCGAAAATAAGCCCTATGGACCAAAAAAAATAAAAATAAGACAGTGTCTTATTATCGGGGAAACACGGTAGTAGACATGCTGTACTAAGTAGCCACAGTAAAAATGTCACATGTTGGCCAAAGCAATGGTAAAGCATGGAGAAAATTAATAAATGAATCTAGTATGTTCACAAACACTTCAAAACATTTCTCCTTCAGAGAGTTCTCCTTCAAGAATCTTGATCTGGAAGCAATTATAATTTTCAATAAAATGGAGCGACAGAATTACTTCTAATCATCAAACATATCACAGCATGAAAGAACACATTAAATTCTAATTTATAAAAGCATTTGCCACGCTAAACAATCCCTGACAGAAAAGGGCACGAAACAATGTCTATGAAACAATAACAAACACAAAGAAATAACAAAGATCCGCAACTGTGTATAAACACGTACACCAATTACTGACAGGGGTTAAACCTGTATTTATATTTACTACATATTCAGTAGTCACTAGTAGAGTTACATGATCAGGTGAATGGAGGACAGTAAGCGAAACACTGGAAAAGAGGACAGAGCACTGATGGAGAGACACAGACAAGAAGGTTAGCCAAGGACAAGACCGCCACCAGGGGGGACCCAACTGTCCCAGGCCCGGATAGGGCGGAGGACCGGCCCCATGTTACTGGCGTGCAGCGGCAGCAGAGGGAATACAGATAGAAAGCTTCCATGTATTATAATAACACATGGGAGGAGGAACCCGGGTCTTTCCAATTGTAGCAGTCTTGCGCCTGCTATTACTGACGGCGACCTTGGCCAAGGACAAACCTGGGCAAAATTGGACAGCAACAAATGATTAACATATATCAGTCTGGTACCCCTGCTGACATAATATATGTCTATTTTTATACCTACTGTGCAATGATTTAGATAATCTTAAGCAGTAACCCTTATCATTGACGCTGATGTTATGCTCGTCTATGTGGAGACTATGTGGGACATATTGGTGCTCCAGTTATGTCACTTGTTTCCAGACCGATTACAACATGGCTGCCTCCATTATATGCAAACAATGGCTAGACAGAACAATATGGGCCAGATTCAGCTTTTCACTCTCATGACTTCTCTCATGGGCAAAACCATGTTGCAGGGGAGGTAAATTTAATTAGTTGCAATCAGCATAACAGGTGACAGCTGATGTTTCCAGCCCAAGTGTAATAACAGTGTAACAGTAACGCTGGTCAGTATCTGTGTGCAACATGCAACAATAAAGTATTCTCCCTGCATGCACACACTGACATTCATTTTACCTCCCCTGTAATTCACCATGGTTTTACCCATGTAGTGTAAGTCATGAGAGTGAAAAGCTGAATCCAGCCCTATGTGAGAAACTGTCAGTTACATTAGATATGATAGATAATGGTTAAATAAATAGATTTTCTTGAACAAATGATGTAAATATTAATGAGAACACTCATCTGTTAGCATTAGCATGTCATTTTCAGTCTGTCATCTAGATTCATTGACGACAAAGGCAAATATTAAGGCAAGTTATTGTTATTTCAGTATTATAGAAAGCTATGATTCAAATCTGAGACAAGCTTCCCGATCCCGTGATAATACTGGCTATGACTTTGGCTTTGATGTGTTTTTAATTGTTAATTGTTTATTGTTTAGTGCACAGTAGTGTTCCTACTGGAGATGCAAAAAATGAAATGCAATCAATAATATATGAATGTTGTACTATGTAATACAGAATTCTTCTACTTGTATGTAAATTAGTACAACATTTGGCTGCTAACCATTAGAATTGTTGGTTCTTATTGTGCCCACGTATGTTGAAAATACTGAAATCATAGCAATCACACTGTGAATAACGCAGGTCATTTTTTTGGGGACATGCTATTTTCATGCATAGCACCAAATCCCCATTGCTTTTCAGTGGAACGTAACGACCCCAACAGTGATGGCGAGATAAACCGCGAGGTCAAGAGAGCTGAAATTGCCACATAACCACCTAATCCACCCTGATTGTCCTTCAGAAGGAATTACCCTGACAAAACCAATATAAAAGAAGAGCAAGAAGTAAAAATAACATTGTTTTACAGCTCGGAAAGGTTTACATTGCTATGAATATATCAAAGTAGACTGAAGCTAGTGCAAGGGTGGACATGTTGTCTTGTGTTAACTTCGACAGTTTTCACTGAACCAACCACCATTTTGTGTAACAGTTTTTGGAAAGGATTTGGTTTGCTAGTCGCATTGCTATATTTTGACAGGGTAATTCCTGACAACCATATGATAAGGGAACTAACAAGAAAGAATAGTAGTAGTAGTAGCCAAACAGAGAGCTTTTGACTACCCCATGCTGGCAGGTTTTTTTTCCAACCCTTATACAAAACAGTCCCCTTCCCACAGCCTAACCCTAACTTTCCCCTTCCCACAGCCTAACCATCCCACATTCCCATTCTTTGATTGATTCTCTCCCTGCAGCCTAACCCTAAACTTCCCATCACAGCAGCCTAACCATAACCTTCCCCTTCTATGCGTCATCCCCTTGCCATAGACTAATACCAACTCTCTACTACTAGGCTCCTAAGCTAGTAATACTAACCTCAATCAGGGATGTATGAAATGTCTCTGGTCAGTCTGTGTTGTCTCTGAGGGTAAATGTCAGCTGTCTGTCTGGGAATTTGCTAGGTATGTACAACGTTGGAAACGAAGATGTGGGGTTAATGCATAGGTAAGTTGGCGGCATAATTACCTATTTATTATAGAATTTTCGAAAAACATACAAGTTCAGAAACCTGGAAGCCTTTGACTGTCTGCTGACCCTATTTCAGTTTGCAATCATGTCCAATAATGTGAATGATAGGATATGGCACCCAGTGCTGACTTTGTATCATAGCCAAATGGAGCATAATAATTACTCTACATGTGCCATAAAAACAATATTCCACAATTCTACTGGATTTCAAGCCTCCAAGCGGGAATTAAAAAANAATTCTACAGTTAGTAAAAGCTGACAATGCAAGGCTACCTACTTTACCAAGAGCTACTACACTACCGGGACCGTCTTATGGATGTCAGATTATAGCTACATTATTATAGAAAGGAACAGAATACTGGCTACATTGATACTGAACCTAACAATCTATTTAAAGTAGCTAAATTATGGTATTCCAATAAGAAGTCATTTTTTATTACTAAGGATTTCCATTTTGATTTCATCAGCTAATGGAACACTATATTAAAGACATTGTATAGCCAAAGTCAACCTGTGGGACTCTAAGGGGTATATTTACTAAGCAGGGAATTTGCTGGGGAATTGAAAAGTGGGGAAGTTGCCCATAGCAACCAATCAGATTCGAGCTTACATTCTCCAGTATGTAAAATGAAACTGAGAGCTCGAATCTGATTGGTTGCTATGGGCAACTTCCCCACTTTTCAATTCCCCAAATTCCCTTCTTAGTAAATATACCCCTAAGTGTTGTAAAGCTAGTCCAAATGTTCTGTATATGTGCTAGATCTTGAATTCCTTTTGATATCCACTCATTGACCTAGATGTACTAAACTGCAGGATAAAGTGGAGATGTTGCCCATGCAACCAGCCTTGTCACAGGACTGACTACAGAAGTGCCCGCTTCACCTACAGTAATTAGCTTGATAACTATGGAGATGCTGGATACCTGCTGAACATATATTCTTAATAAAACTGTAATGGAAATTGTATTGTGTTTTTTTTTTTTTTTTTTCATCCAATCATCAGATTTAAGATTAGTGCCTAAAGATCTAAATCCAACCCACTG
This sequence comes from Platyplectrum ornatum, assembly GCA_016617825.1. Classification (NCBI taxonomy): domain Eukaryota; kingdom Metazoa; phylum Chordata; class Amphibia; order Anura; family Limnodynastidae; genus Platyplectrum; species Platyplectrum ornatum. The sequence goes on along the minus strand of JABWIB010000138.1, from coordinate 30,906 downwards.
TTCCCTTCTTCATCACACTATGCCCTCCTTCATAGCAATGATATTATTAGCTGCAGCACTACGGGCCTTTTTGACAATGCCCAAGGCCTGGGGTTGTAGTCCCATTAGACCATTTTGCCCATTGTAATTTTTTCACTGAAACAATTTCCAACTGAAGCCTCATTGGCTCATTTATTTTTTTATAAATCTGATATATATTTTCCCTTTACCCTTTCCAATGAAGCTTTCAGGAACTTCACTTACAAAAATAGATGCAGATCATTGGCAAGTAACACCTGGTTTTTTCCTGCAAAAGTAAACACCGGTATAAAATATTCAGGCCATGTTGTCTTAAAACTTTTCCAGCCAACATTTTATTTTCCCTTTCCAGAAGCTTCGATAAAATATTTTAATATTTATTGCAAATGCAGGAAAGCATGAATTAAACATTAAACATCTAATATATATTTGATTGAACAAAACTTTATATTCAGTACAGCTGGGGAAAGAGAGTCAGATTAAAAGCCAAAAAGTTCTTAATCTGTGTCAATGATTCCCCATTTTAGCACATTCACTATCCTAGAAGTCCCTAAGAGAAGAACTTGAAAAGAATAAATTCAGGATACACCATATCCCCAGTGGCAATGGAAATATTGCTAATAAGTCTGTTCTTTCCTGTGCAGTCCTATGATATACTATATACTATGCAAACCAGCAGTAATCATTATACTACTCAATATGTTAAAGTGTATATTTAAATGGAAAAGATGCAGCCAGGACAAAAGTTACTGGACTGGATCCAATTTAGGAGAGGTAAATTTCATTAGTTGCAAAATTAGAGATTAGTTGCAAGTATTAGAGTTGAGAGATGCTGCTCAGTATCTGTGTGCAACATGCAACAATAAAGTATTCTCCCTGCATGCAAACACTGACATTCATTTTACCTCCCCTGCAATCCAACATGGTTTTACCCACTGGCTCATAAGTTCAATAGTGGGCAAATCTGGATGTAGTTCACTGTGTGTATAACATGAAAAATATATGCGCACAAAAAATATATAACACTATGGACTGGATCCAGACTCCTGGAACACTGTACACAGAACCTATAGCAATCTGAAGGTCCAAAGTATGCATACTGACGTGTGTATGAGGAGAGACAACTCCTTCAACTTTTCCGTTCCGTACTTAAAATGTTTTATTCCAGTAAATTGAATGTTGCATCAATCTTAACAAAAGTTCTGACATGTCCGGCCTACTAATGGATAAATCATCCCTAAAGTGCTAAGACATAATATCTCACTCAAAATAAAATACAAAATATTTAAGCATAGTCAGGTTATAAGAGGTAATGGTAGTTCAGCCTGACAGCCTTATAACACCCTGACACAAGGGCAGTTATAATCAGTCTGCATACAGGCTGGACTTCCTTAAAGACATGTGTTGGGTACGGTGGACAGATTCTGCCCTATCCATCCACGGAAGCTCAGGAACACTTACTTCAGTGTTTATCAAAACCGAACTGACATTGGTCTCAAACATACACATACACACAAGTTTTAGGTTTTTAAAATGGACATGACTGTAGGTGTCCCGATTTTAGCAGGACTCTCGATTTCAGGTGACTGCCGTCCTGGCTGTTTACCAGTTTTCTCTTCTCTTTCCTTCAAATATTCATTTCATCCCCCTCCAGGGAGACAAAAGGGGCAAGGCTTGGGTAGAATCGGGCTTGGACGGGGTCAGATGGGCCTGGGTAGGACTTAAATTTTTTGGCCTCCTGAATGTTGTGGAGGTGGGCAGCTGTCAATAAGCATCTCAGCTCCCCAGCTATCAGCAGTATTAGACAGATGAGTCATTGTCACTAGTGTCCTACATCCATACATGCATATGGAAAGTTGACCAGGCTCCGCAACCCAAATGCAGAAAGAACTCTATAAGCAAGAGCCTTTCCTGCACATCTGCCATCAGTGACTCTCTTTCACAGAGAACCACGGCGTCATGGGGACCACAATTTCTGTATGTTATACACTACATACATAAAACAATTCCTTTATTACTAAGCATGTCCGTACATGGTCTTTAACACATCAAGGCAACATATTCATGAGAATTTTCAGGCCAAAACATTGAAAATAATAACTCCAGAAGATGGCTGCAATGACTTCATCCTTGTTATATAAGATGGAAGAAATTTGTTTCAAGTTATGCAAAGCAGATGTTCATTAAATATTGATAGGACATACTTAAAGATATGCAGAAATGCAAAAATGTATAATTTAACAGCCTAAAGCAAATGTCCAGATTTAAATTAGCTTCAACAATTTATGCCCACAGTGACAAGCCATTAACAAGCCCTTTTCTGTGTTACCACCTGCACAAATGATGGTAATTCTATATCTCTGTAACATAGGAAACCAAGATAAGGTGTCAGGAATTTATCTATTGAGTAACATATCTGCTTTACAATTATAATATTTTATATTGTCCATAAAGACCTCATGAGTTACCTTCATTTCTCCGCCGTCCGATTAGCATTACATATTCCCGAAAGAAAGCCACCTCGATTGTACACGATTGTTACTACATTTCTGTGAATGTTGGAAGCATAGATGACATGCTTGTAGGCCTGTGCCTATACTGTTGGACTGTTACACTGACTTATATGTTATAATTATAAAGCATTACTGCAATAAAAGCGATGTGCCTCTGTATATTTCCATCACTTCCATAACAGCAGCCCACAGTCTGGACTGTCTTGTCTAAGGTGAGCCAGCTTCAGTTCTGCTCCACATTTATGCGTCTGAGGCTTCAACCACAATTTTTCACCAGGGCCAATTTAATAATGGGACTATAGCTCCAGGCCTCCATTGTCAAAAAGGCCTAATTCAATTCATAAAATGAAATTCAGGAGTTATTGCAGGAGAGCCTGAAGAAGGAGGGTCGCAATGGTAAATGTGTCCTTGTAACCTTGGATAAGGCTTGATGTCTCTCCCAGAAGTTCTAGGAGACTGCTGAATTTCGGGCACTGCTCATAGTATTCCAGGAGGGAAGGTAAATCTCTGTGTAGTATCACACGTGGCACTATATTGAAACATATGAGACAATAGTGAGATGACAGATCCGGGAAGAAACAGAGCTACCAGGAACTGCGAATCCCTATGCTAGCCATCCACCAGAGTGATTCTCGTCCCAGCAGGATTTTGAACAATATTATAAAAGATTTTTCCCTTGACGCTTGTGTTCATTATCTCAGTTACAAAGCGATTATCGTTCCCCCCAAAAAATGTCAGTAAACCTAATAATTTTGCTGCCTCAAAATCGTTAGCTACAACATAAAAGAAATACCCAAAAATCGTTAAACGATATCTGAAATGACCACATACTACGCAATATCGTACCCCTCAAACGATAATTAATCGGGAAAACAGAATCAATTGGGAAAACAAGAATTCGAACTATCAACGATAATTAGATTATGGGAACGAGAATCGTTCTGGTGGATGGCTAACTTCATTTACTGGTACAGTGCTACCTCTTTACTATGCTTCTATGGCTTTCCAGCATGTTTGATCACTGGAGAAAAGTCACACCATATAGCAACATCACATAACAATTGTGTCAGCTATAAACAGAAGCTGACATGACAAGGTCTACAAGCAAGGATGTAAGCAGGATTTCCTGGTTTGGAGGACACATAAACAAGGTCAAGACCTTTCATTGCTGAATAGTCTTAGAAGAGGAGGTTGTAAGAAAACGGGAAGATATCTGGATGCTGCTAATTCCTAAATACTGATATGAACTTTCTTTAGGGACAGCTTGGAGTGTATGTTCCAACAAATTTGTTGGCAGTTTCCTTTAACACAGCTCACGCATCAAGCTGGCTTAAAACAGGATATGCCTGAACACAACACAGCGTGTCAACACAGTAATTCATTGGCCTTCCTTAACTTATCAGAATGTGTGAATTAAAGTGGTGTCTGTACAGGGCAAATACTGAATGCCTTAGCTTATGCGAAATCCCTATTTTTAAATCAGATTCAGCTGACAGCTTCCATTTATATAATAGGGTGGACATAGGGTGAAAGAGCAGGAAGGGTTTGGGTTAGGCTGTGGGATGGGGAAGGTTGGGGTTAGGCTGTGGGGTGGGGAAGGTTAGCGTTAGGAAATGGAGGGTTAGGGTGCGGGGTGGGGAAAGTTAGGGTTAGGCTCTGGAATGGGTAAGGTTAGGGTTAGGCTATGGGGTTGGAAAGGTTAGGGTTAGGCTGTGAAATGGGTAAGTTTAGAGTTAGGCTGTGGGGTGGGGAAGGTTAGGGTTAGGCATTGGGGATTGGAGGGTTAGGGTTAGGCTGTGAGGAATGGAGGTTAGGGTAGTAGAAAGTGAAGATTAAGATAGTGGAAGGAAAAGGGTTAGGGGAAGAATTTGGAGAACTTACACGTCGGCTCTGTGGGAGTCGTGAAACTCCCGCTGTCTGGAATCCCACTGTTGTCACTGATGCTCTGTCACTGTTCTGTTGTCTTAGCAGACTGGGTTTGGAGCTTTTCCCTAAATTCCCTTGTTATTGACCATAATGGATGTCATGTTAATGACTGAGACTGAGATTTATTCACATATTACTGAAAGAAGTATATGAGATTGGCATGAATTATAGGGAATATGTCATCTCAGTGGGGAGCATTATGTCAGAGAAGTTGGAAGCATCAGAATTGGACCATGTAGAAAATATATTTACAAAACCTAAATTTAAAGTTAATTCTAGATATCAGTAATGTATTATTTCCCTGAAAAGGCTAAGTGGAGAAGAAAACACTTCTACCATATTACGTGCCATATAAAACCTATTTACACAACCCCAGTCCACTAAATAATTGTAATATGAACAGCACAGATCCATTATCTATTACCAGGAAATGTACATTTCCTAAAACCTCTTTATTACATTTATTGTCAGAGCAGCCTCATTTACTATCATTGTCTTTCCCACAATTCTCAAATTAAATTTCCTTAGCATCCTATTATGTCCATTCTCTCAGAACTTGTCAAGGACTCCTCATTTTTGTGTGATCCTCACAAACCCCACCTCCCTAGTATTGTTGTGCCCATCTGGTGTCGAAGAGATGGCCAATGCATACCACAATAATACATTTTACCACTGCACAATAACCTTCTGCCCTGCAAAATGATAAAATCTGGGTATTTCTAAACAATTGTATAAAGTGTGGAAGAACCAGCAGCTTCTCACATACTCACCACTCCCCATTCTATACACCAAAAGTGTAGTTGATAAGTGGAACAGCCTCTCAATGGTGCTGGTAGAGGTTAAAACACTACCACACTTTCAACATACTGAATCTTAAACTAAATTGAAGGCCAATGGGTGGATTAGCCATGCAGACTCCCATCACCACTTCTCCCCCTATGCTTTGCTTCGTATATTGGACCTCCCAACAAGTGACTTTCTGTCACATTGGATCACATCTAGACTTGTGTACTGGCTGGCCAGTGATTTAAAAAAAATAGCATCTGCACACATGCGCTCCAGATGTTATTTGTACATTTCTAATGTGTACGAAACTTTTTATGCTTGTTAAAAACGTATGAGGGACTGTAGTTGAGGTAGCATTCAGGACACTTAAGCTGGGCACTCACTAGAACCAGTGCCACCATCA
>JABWIB010000137.1:145771-167865 GCA_016617825.1 Platyplectrum ornatum | reverse complement strand
ATATGGCTTGGTTTACAGGGGGGTGTATATATATATATATATATATATATATATATATATATATATATATATATATATATATATATATGTATGTAATATATGCGCCAATGTTTACACCTCTCTGCTCTTCCTGTGACTTTTATGCAGGCGGGTGATTATTGTAATGGAGATGGACGTGCTGAAATCGGCTGACTCTGTCATGGGAAAAATTGGAAATCCACAACCATATGCTGATGGTAAATAAGTGTCCTTTTTTTTTTATCCATCAGGAAGTGTCTCTGTAGCTCATTTACCTCATATTTTAGTTATTGTTTTTCTAGTAATGGACTGTATCCATACTTGAAATTAAGAGCATAAAGTTACACCCAGGCAAAACCTTGTTTCATATATTTTAAATCCAGGCAATTTCTGTGTGTAGCTGAGCTGCTGACTTCAAGAGGTGCAGGCGTTCACAGCACTTAGTGTATGAGCCTAGCAATACTGCTCAGGCATGCAGAGCGCATATTATGGACCTTCTGTCAATAAGTAGTGAGAAGAGCTAAAATGATTCAGTATTCAGGTTTTTTTTTGTTTTTTATTTAGAAGAATTTTTCCTGAGCGATATCAGATTATTGTGTTTTGTTTTTTTGGTCCCCTGCATTGTGATTCATTACTCCCTTCGGGGATAAAACTACCCACCCGCAAGCTTGTAGTGACTCAAGATACTTGCCACCTGTTCAGGAAAATGATTAGGCCCATTAACCTCATTTACACGTTTGATAGAATAGTAATCTGCTTGCGGTGAGTTTTATTTGTTTACCCTTCAGAGTTCCTGCCTCTGTTGTTGGCAGCTTAAAGGATGTGATTATGTATTGATTCTGAACCTCTGATAACTAACGTGGGTTCTGTCTACGTATTACTACATCTGTTACACAAAGCCATCTGCTCAAATTTGAAATTTTACATAAATATATAATTTTAGTTTGTCATTTGAAATAGTTGTTTGTTTTGGTGATGTAAAGTCGGTGGGATGCATTTTTCTATCCATAATCAATTGTGTGTCAATTTAATCAGTAGGCTACCTACCGGTTGGTAGGTTAAAAATATTGCATCATATTGAGCAGACTTTATTTCTGATATTGTGAAAGCTTTGTGGTTGATGGAGCCACCAAGGTAAGATTTTTACAGATCGTTTTAATGTTTTCCAGGTCAAGGGCCACCGCAACCTGCTGCTCCTGCCCCTGCCCCTGCACCTGCACCAGCTCCACCTAGCAAGCCAATTCACAACTCTGGTGAGATTACTTGTCTGTGATACAATATTTGTATCTTACTGTATTAAATAGTTTCCTCTTCTACCACATTCACTCCTCCTATTTCTTATCCATCCCATCCTGCCCTCACTCCAGTCCCTTCCCACTTTCCCTGTGCCCATTGTATCAATTATATGGCCCTCTATTGTCTTGCTATCCACCCCCTCAAGTCTCATATCTACCCTTTCTGCATTCATACTTGGATTTTCTATTACTTTTTTTGCTGGTACTTCGGTCCGCTGTGTTGACTTATTCAGGTGCCTACAGACCCTGTGGGAAGCCTTATAAACATGAATGTTATTAATAACAATTCGACTATTCCCATTGTACATAACATAATTAGAAACTATAATTATACATGTCTATCCATAAGCATTTCTCATAACATTACTGACTCCTTTATACAAGTGCTACATATATTTCTCATCAAGGAAGCTGGTGCATGTATACCTCCCTCTGACAGAGCAAGTAAAGAACATTAAGCACTAATATTCATGAATTTTCTGAGCACTCTTGTCGGGTATAGAACACTTGTATATTACTAACTCACATCATGAGCCTTCTCCTGGGCAGACTAGATGGAACATTTGGTTCTTATCTGCCGTCAAGTTTCTCCTTGTATTCTAAAACTTGCTGACCCCCTGCTATAAGCTTTGAAATCAGGATTGTTTTTACAGCTGGCGCTCTGTATCATAACCTGTTCCTTCACTTCAGTATTTAGTGCATTGAAATTTCATTTTTTTATGTAAAATTAAATGATTTGCTATATATCTGTGTTTGCATTTGGTAGACAGTTTTCAAATGTATTTCTGGTGCCAGGCTTCAAAGGATGTAATTAGTTATAAGTTCATTTTAATTGAATAAGCTTAGTGGTGTACCTTGCAGGGCACGTTATGCTCTATTTTTGTATGTTGAGTAATATCTGCATTGCGGACAGTACCGTGCAGTGCAGGATCTAATCTCCTAGACCAGACCCCATAACGGCTCTTGAATTTATTTGCAAATTCCTCTAGGACCTTGTGGGTTATATAGTTATTTTTTGCTTCGTTGTATTGTGAAGGCTTAAAAGCTTATGTGGTTTCTGACTTCGAGATTCAGCTCTTCACTTACTCACATCTGCCTATATGATCTTTAAGCATCTCTGAGTGTATGTTTTTCATTTTATTTCTATGGATTTGTTCTTCCCACAGCCCCTCCTGTTTCCGTGAATAAAGGAGTATCTAAAACTTTTGGAGGAGGGGGTGTATTGAGTACACCTGGTGGTTCTCAGTCTAAGGTGGTGCCAATTTCAAGTCTCAACCCATATCAGTCAAAGTAAGTGAATGAATTCTGCTAAGGTTCCAGAATGTAATTGATATATTGCATAGTGGTTCAGTATCTACAAAGTTTTCTGTAGTAGTGTTCATTTCCTGCCCAAGAAACCTGAATGTATATGAAAGCCTTTTACACGTCATTAAGCACTAAACGATATATAATATAATAGTTGGTAAAATTGTAAATTGTCACCCAGTTATAATATAGTCGGCACATGTCCCGTGACATTTGGAATTGTCAGATTACGGCATTAACAGTGGCAAGTCCCTTGTACAAGTTTATTATAAAAAAAACAAGTCTCTTGCAGCCATCATCATTAGAAGGGCTGCATTTGTAATGTATTCCTGACTACACTAGGCTTTCTGCATTCTGAGAAACATGACCTATTCTGCCCACTTTCCCAGCATAAACATTAATGTAGCACATATTATCTGCACATTAGCTTATTTCCACTGTGGTAGTTTGAGTGTAAACCTTGTCTGGAATATTGAATTTTCTTTCAGTATACTGACTGTACTGCTTCAGGAAAGGGGAATGTGTTGCAAGCTACTAGCAATTGATTGGATTTGTTGGCTGTACAAAAAAATCTGTAAAAGCTTCCTGTGGTAACACACACTTACTGCCTGTGCTTTTAAATGTTTTCAGTCTCATGACTCCTAATACCAGCAAAGCCACCCCCCCATTTAATTAATTTGTGTGTCTATATAATATATATGCCCATAACCAAGCATTTAGGAAAGTTTAGCATAAACCTAACTGTTTAGTAGGGAATCTTATGAACCGATCGCCAACCAACCAAATGTGTCTGACTTGCTTTTAGGTGGACGATACGTGCTCGAGTTACCAACAAAGGTCAAATCCGTACTTGGAGCAACTCCCGTGGGGAAGGAAAGCTGTTTTCTATTGAAATGGTGGATGAGAGTGTAAGCAGACCATGCTCAATTATCTCTTAAACACTTTTGTGAGATGTAAATCTTATCTCACTACTGCCAGAAAATTGCCATTTGGGAAGTCCTAGTTGCAAAAGCCTGGAGCTCTAACACTGTCATCCATGGGGAGCCATGTTTACATCTGACAGTGTTTCCATGTGTTAATTTCTGCAAATGTGTTACTGATCTAATTGTAGTTTTTAAATAGACTGACTGCCTAGCATCTTGACATATTTTAGTATGTACATTTTATATTCTTAATCCATTCTTCAGATCACCCTGCACTTCTACAGTTTACAATTTTTATTTTTTCCGAACGCTTGTTGCAAGTTGTTGAAATTACTATTATAAAGTTCACTTTTTATATAAGTGATATAGTCTTATAGTCTTCAAATTGAAATTTACTGCATACAAATTTGAATATTCTAAAGACACTGGTTAAACTAAAATTAATCCCATATCTATTGGCATCCACAGGACTGGAATAGTGAATCATTTGCTGTCTGCTTCTTAGACTAGCTAGAGCTGTGGGATGCTGTTTGCTGCTGTCAGGCTGCATGCTTTTGTATTTGGCCTCTTAACCTCCTCTTGTGACTTGTACAGAACTTGTCGTCTCTTCTATTCTTGGTCACTCAGTGAAAAATTCAGTTACTAAAATTGTTTTTATGTGCAGATGTTGTTTCTCTGATGCAAGAACAAAAATCTGTTCTGGAATAATTAGTTGTGCTTGCCCTGGGTATAGAGGGGGTGGATGAGTCATGCCTGTGCCTGGGCAGCAATTACAAATGGTGACATCTTTGTCATCAGCAAGGTACACAGTACACTCTATCCCACACGGCACGTGATTTCTTTGGCTAATTTGTTAATCGTCTCTTTAATCACTAACTAGAGGCATATTGTATTATACATGAACTGTTCTTTCCCTCTTATCCCTATCCCTCATCTCTTTCCCATATTATTAGTGGCATAATTATCTTAACTATCCCCATTCTATTCCCTTGTCCTCTCCCCTCCGCCTGCTTCATCTGGATCAGATTGTATTGTAGTAATTCTTATTCTTCTTCTGTTAACCTGCCTCGCTTTCTATTATAATTTTTGTCATGTCTGTTACCCGTATGATGCTTTTGTGGTGTCTTGTGATTACAATCTGTAGACAGACAGACAAATGTAACCAGGTTGCAGACATACACAAAATTGTTTCCCTTATTTTTTGTTTGATTTTTTAAGTATCTAGAACATTATACACAGCTGTAATATGATTGTCTTGTAGGGAGAAATCCGGGCTACTGCTTTCAATGAACAAGTGGATAAATTTTTCTCTCTCATTGAAGTGAACAAGGTATTTACCTTTTGCGTTTCTTACTGTTCCAGTAGTTGAGTAAATGACTTCAGGTTAGTCATGTTTTTGGTACTTTGCTATTTTATAATGACCATGCAATCGCCATCTTTTTAGGTCTATTACTTTTCCAAAGGAACTTTAAAGATTGCTAACAAGCAATATACAGCCGTAAAGAACGACTACGAGATGACTTTCAATAGCGAGACCTCTGTCATCCCTTGTGATGATTCTTCTGATGTCCCCATGGTGCAATTTGATTTTGTTCCCATTTCAGAACTTGAAAACAAGAATAAAGACACAATGATAGGTTTGTATGCTTTTTGCCATTTAGGTTTTGGCTATGTAGATCCTCGTATGATGTTATGGTCTTCCCTACAGATGTCATAGGAATTTGTAAGAGTTTTGATGAAGTCACTAAAGTGACTATAAAATCCAACAACCGAGAAGTGTCAAAACGAACAATTCATTTAATGGACTCCTCAGGAAAAGTGGTTGCCACAACCCTTTGGGGTGAAGATGTAAGTAAAAATTTATAAATATATAAGTAAATTTATAATAAATTTGTAACTTAATATCCTAGAATTGTACATTTGGAAGCAGTTTTGTATGTCCAGACCTTAAAGTGGGCCATACACTATAAGATAAATTGTTCCAATCGAAAGATTTTTTAAGAGTGGGTAAAACCATGTTGAATTGCAGGGGAGGTAAAATGAATGTCAGTGTTTGCATGCAGGGAAAATGCTTTTATTGTTGCATGTTGCACACAGATACTGACCAGCGTTACTGTTACACTGTTATTACACTTGTGCTGGAGACATACTCTCTCACCTGTAATACTGATTGCAACTAATTCAATTTGCCTCCCCTGTAATTCAACATGGTTTTACCCACTCTTGAAAAATGCTTAGATTGGAACAATTTATCTTATCGTGTATGGCCAGCTTTAGTGTAAACTTTCATGGATTACTTGAATTCTGTTGCATATGTTGAAATGAAAGCATTTACACATCTATATTACTGCACACAATCTACTTTAAACTGTCTAGTGTAGGAGTTGTGATGTGGGTGGTGGGTTACTCTGGCAGTAAGCATAGCAGCATACTCCCTGTATCCCACTAAAGCAGCTTATTGATCATTTCATGCTGTATGTACACTGATCATCCAAAACATTAAAACTTCTGAAAGCTGAAATAAATAACACTGTTTATCTCATTACAATGGACACCTGTCAAAGGGGTGGGCTGAATTAAGCAGCAAATGGAACAGTCTGGATTTGAGCGGCAATAACAATTTAAGAATGATACAGGTGTTTTAATGTGTTGTGGGGAAAAACAAGCATTGTGCAATGCCGGCCCCAGCTCACATCAGAGAGGACCTCCGTGCAGCCAGATACCATAGGACTTCTTCAGAGGTCTTATGAAGTCATAACCTTTTGTATAGTGTTTTTGTTTTGCCAGTACAAGCAGTGCCTACACAATATTAGGCAGGTCGTTTTAATGTGTATATCTATAAAATAAAAGAATAATACACCTATGCTTTTCTGCCTCGCATGCATCCTGTTGATGCAAGGATGTGAGCACGCTGCTGGGTCTGCATTAGTTATCAGTTCACATAGCCGTATCGGCTTGCGGCCTTCTTAGCTCTCCTATTGTGTGGGAACGTTTTCCTCTGTCCCCAGATACCAGAGCTGTACACATTGCTCAGAACTAAGGGGAAAAGCTTGACACTAGCATACAGCATTCCTCTCGCCCACCCCACTAAGCGCAAACAGCCGACACAGGCATGATAGTGGGCTGTATAGGTTACATTATGGCACAGTAGCTTTTCATTGCCTTATATACCTTGTAATAACCCTGCACATGTGGGAAAGAGGGGGACAATCGAGACATAGGGGAAGATTGATAGGAGCTAGGACATAGGGGCTGATTCAATCCTTTAGACGCAATGTTTTTCCCCCCTTACGCAAACATCTGTATATACATGAGTAAATAAGTTATCCCAGTTTTTAGAAAATTAGGTGCCTTGGTGTATATTCGAGTCGACTTTTACTTGAGTAAATACGGTGATTTGAAACGCCAATCTGTCATGGTTGCTAACAATAAAAAAAACGCAGGAATTTGTGTAAATGATAGAAGTTACCAGTACTCTTCTCCCTTCCTAAGAGTGCTGTATGGTGTTGTCCTATAGGTTTATGAAATCATTCAATCATTCATAACCCTCTTTTTTTCTTTTTCTGAACAGGCCGATAAATTTGATGGCTCTAGACAGCCCATTGTGGCGGTCAAAGGAGCACGGCTTTCTGACTTTGGAGGGCGGTCTCTGTCAGTCTTATCATCCAGCACTGTCATGATAAATCCAGATATTCCTGAGGCATTCAAGCTCAGAGGATGGTAAGGCATGGGCTGTTATATTACAGTGGTCAGTCAAGTGGGTTTAACAAAGCATGAAGCCATATCAAAGTAACTTCACTGTTTCCTTAGAAAACATTTCCACATTAATACACTAGTGGGCGTTATGGCAATACCAAATGTTATATCATAACAGTTTCAATCTGTTAACTACTAGATCCAAGTATTTCATTTAAAAGTTTAAAATATAAATTATTATTGATATTTGTAGTACTTTGTATTTTTATGTAACTGGCTTGGAGCTCGAGACATAGGAAACTACTGGAATCTCACTTGTGTCTATTTGCCAGCCCAGCTGGAATATATGTAATTTTGTATTAAATTTAATGTAATGTGAAATTCAGCATTTTCTGTTTTGTACTTTTTAAGTCAAAGAAACTCTCTCTGTTTCAAAGGTTTGATTCAGAGGGCCAAGTAGTGGAAGGTACATCTATATCAGAGTCTCGTGGAGGAGCAGCAGGTGGGAACACAAACTGGAAGTCTCTGTTGGATGTAAAGAAGGAAAATCTAGGCCATGGGGATAAAGTAAGTTTCCAAGTGTTCTGTTTATTCTTCTTTACAAATGAAGCCATTGGAACTATTGCCTGCATTACTTGACTAGTATTTGATCCTTGATACTAAAGCCATCTTTCTATGTCACTCTAACATCCATGTTGTATACAATTAATTTGGCTATAACATTTTGTACTTAATAACTTGTATTATATTATCATAAGGCATTGCTCTTGTACTCTACAGTGAATGCAGCTGTTTCTAGATACTAGATTTTGCTGCTTGTAAGTAAGGGATGGATTGTGCTACAGAATAGTTTATTTTAAATACATTTGTAGGGGGTTGCTTATGTACTTTTATATAGAGGGGATGCTTGGTGTTTTTACTGTAATGTACATTTCTATAACATACAGTATAAGTAATATACTTGAACCAACACTTTACATTGATTTCATTCTATTGCCAAGTGATAACCTTAATAGATGTTTAACATCCAAAATCAGGTAGTTGTAAAATCTGCTTTGTCCTTTGTCTAGTAGGAAATATTTCCCTTCTGTACATGAAGACAAATGTATTTTTGATTGCAGACACCATTTTCTGTGAAAGTGATGCAGTTAATTGCTGAGTAATGGGCACTTTGTAAATAAGGCTGGGGAGAAGTGTCTGCAGTGATACATTAATAGAGATGTTTGCAAGTACACGTTTCTCTTGTCATTTTATGTATAGTACTATTTCTTATGGTTATACTGTGTCTAAAATCCCTTGCAGGCAGATTATTTTTCCTCCATAGCTACAATTGTATATCTGCGTAAGGAGAATTGCCTATATCAGGCATGCCCTTCACAGGACTGCAATAAAAAGGTGATAGACCAGCAGAATGGCCTGTTCAGATGTGAAAAATGTAACGAAGAGTTTCCCAACTTTAAATATCGCCTCATTCTATCGGTGAGTATTTCCAGGGTACTTATCCTAATCAAAGTCTGTGAAACACATGTAACAGCAACATGAGCCCCTTCCTCACGGGTATAAATTCTGTTCGGCAGTGTAAGTTAATGTATGGCTGTTGTGGGACTGAAAATGTCTTTCTTAGAGTAAAGTAACTTCTGAACAATGTTGTTTAGTTTACTCTGTCATTGATCCAAAATAAGATGTAACACTCCCATCTCCTGCCAAGAATTTCTGTCAGATGTTTTTGTACTTGTATAAAATATAAGGCACAAGCACTGAATACTGTTTAACTGTTTTTAAGGGGTTTCTGTCTATGGCATTTTTGGTTTTGTTAATGCCCTTCACAATATTTTCCAATTTATTGTGATTTATAAAGTTGCTTACATCTTCTGTAAGCAGTGACATCCTAAAATGAACAGTACATTGTGATAAAATAGCATTTAGATTAGTATTGCTATATATCAGTCGTCTCCTGTGAATCAGTCCTCTGTGAATATTGATATTAGCTCATGCAATAAGGCTGCCAGTTCTCCACATGTGTCCTAACCACTTCCATACATGTGTTCACTGGCCCTGACCCGCTAAGAGAGCAATTCTCTCTTCTTTTCTGCTCATTATATTCAGCAACTGTGACAACTTGAAATCACCAAATGCACTCAAATGGCAGTAGACTATTGGGACATAAAATAGCACTGTTGATAAATTTGTAAATTGATCTGATTTTTCATGATTGGGTTCAATAGCAGCTTGAGCACTGTTTTCAGGAGTGATATTTAAAATTCCATGTCATGTCACCTGTCATTTTCAATTGGCCATGATAGGTACAGCTTTACTAACTTCTGCAGATTTCCCTGTCATTCAGCATTTCCTTTCCATATGCGGGCGAATTTGTCAATTGTCAATTTGTGTTGGTCCTAAGATTTGAATAAATAGTAATGAGACCTAAAGTAGTGGTGTTCATATTTATTTTTTGTAATTCTTGTTTTACAGTTGTGTTGAACTGTGTTCACAAAGCTTGTTGTGTGTCTTTTGTAGGCCAACATTGCAGATTTTGGGGAAAATCAATGGATTACTTGTTTCCAAGAGTCAGCAGAAGCCATCCTTGGCCAGAATGCAGCGTATCTTGGGGAGCTCAAGGAAAAGGTAGGTCCCTGGAACCCCACATAGACTTATTGAGCTAAGAGAGGGAGGGGGGCATGAGCTAGCATCAGAGGGAGACACAATACAGTTAGTGGTTTGGGAGAGTTGAGAAATAGCAAATTGCTGTCTTCATTCAGATAGACATTATTTGCGACTTGTAATTGTATATAGCATCTGATGTGGATTGGAAGAACATTGTATTACCGTGTTTCCCCGATAATAAGACACTGTCTTATTTTTTTTAGGACAAAAAAAACACCATAGGGCTTATTTTCGGGGTAGGGCTTATTTTATTGACCTGCTTTTATTCCAGTCATGGTCCCCAAGTGCTGCTGACATTATGACACCTCATTGTCCTCTCAAGTGCTGCTGACATTATGACACCTCATTGTTCCCCCAGCTTACATTGACACCTCATTGTTCCCCCTGCTGACATTATGACACCTCATTGTGATTTAGATAGGGCTTAATTTCGGGGGAGGGCTTATTTTAGACAGTTTACTGTAAAACAGGGTAGGGCTTATTTTCAGGATAGGTCTTATTATAGGGGAAACACGGTACCTCCTCCACCTTGTGTTGTATAAATGAGTTCACAGAGCACTGGATTGTTTGGTTGGGAACAAGTTATTGCATAACATGGTAAAACGACCTGACCCTGGTTTCAGTGCATTCTGATGCTTATAGTAGAAGCTGCTCTCTCTTGGATCTCTGCATTAGTTTTGAATACTGAGGTGTTGTATTTATGTGTAATGAACCCTGGACAGAGCTAGATCCTCTCCCGGGATGTGCTGTGCTTTCTGAGCGTTGCTGTGTTCTTGTTGCAGAATGAACAAGCGTTTGAGGAGGTGTTTCAGAATGCTACCTTCCGATCTTACACCTTTAGAATTCGAGTTAAGATGGAGACCTATAATGTAAGTACTAAATATATGATTTGCAGTTTTTAATAGCTATTTGACCTATGTGATGATTAAGGTTACTATGGCGACACCCCAAACTTACAGCTGCCACCAATATTCCTCCTGAAGCTGTTTCAATGGCTACTGCTGTCAATCTGCTTAACTGTTGGCTTTCCAACTAACAGAGCTTCATGCTACGTCTGCTTATTCTGCATTACTAAAAAAATTACCTACATTCCCCTATAAACTGTATTGTCACATTTTGGACCACATCCAGACAACAGAAATAGAATAGTGTGTGCCATTTATGTACTGGGCATAAAGGGGTTGTGCATACGCAAAGTACGCATGGGGTGGTGAGAGTAGCCTTGATGCTTTACAGCGTTCAAAGCCTGTATGTGGCCCATTATTATAAAAATATTTAGGTACAGTTATGCATGGTAATATGCCCACATAAAACTATCCTAAATGTTGCACTTGACGTGACTGTGACAGTTGTGTACATGTATTTTTCTGGTTAATATGAAAATGTTGCATTTTTATGCTATGAACGCAACAGTGCTTATAATAAAAATCCAAACACCAGTATTGTTGACTTTGTACCCACGTGTTAAAATGGTTAAGCTGACAATAAATTTCCAGGAAAATTCACCTAACATTGGCACACTGTTCCAGCTTCACATTTCTGGTACATGTGTGGGCTGCGTGCAATGTTCCAGATTGCAGTAAGTTACAAATATGTGTCAGTTTCACCCAGTTGTTTTTATCCCTGCAGATTCCAAGATGTATTTTAATTGCTTTAATCAGAATTGCCACCTACTCTATTGATTTATGTAGAGAATTATTAGGTGACATCATCTGAGCTACCACTTGTATACATCACAACGACTGATTGTGTTTTAGGATGAAGTCTCGAGAGCTGAGCAATTAACTGTTACTGTTGGGGGCTGAAGTTCCCTATTCAAGGGTTTGAGTGCATAGATGGCACAGCTGTAATAGGCAGTTCCTCTCTTATGGACTTTTTATCTACTTATTGGTTTCTGTTTTGGGGTTTTCTCATATGCTCATTGTATGGTGCTGTGATGGGTGAATGAGCAGTGATCGATTTACCCCACTATAGAATTTTAAGGAGTAAAAATTCTCCTTAATACTTCACTGTGTAGTCAGGAGAGCAAGGGACTCTCCAGCTGGCAGTTCCTGTCCACACCTTTACAAAATCTTATATGTTATATTTATGTATTAGATTCCTCTTTTGACAGATTCATTCATACAGCACTGTATGTTCCCACCTTAGTGTGACAGTCATCTGAGATTATGGGAATCTACTCAAACTGTTAAATGTTTACGTGGGGCTCTGTGCGCCCTCCCTCATGGTTAATTATGTGAAGTTTAGTCTAGGTGTGTGTTATTCACTGCCTTTGGGGCTTTGTAATCCTAACAGAGTTTGGAGATTATTATCGTCCAAAACATTTTGTCATGACCAACTCAAGACACCTCATCCTAAAAGTAGAGACTAAAACGGGGAGCCCCAGACCAAATTATGTCAACTAAAAAAGAACCTCTGCATCATATTGATCTATTTAAACAGAAAAATATGTGGTGTGGCTTTAAGAGCCCTGGAATACCTTGACCATTGATTTTAATTACCATGTGCACCTTTATTGTAGGTTTCTGTGAGGTAATTTATGCTCTGCATAGGATTACATTACAGAATGAGGCACATGACGTTCTCAAAAACACTGTAATATAATAAGTGGGACGGTGTTATACATCAATTATACCTACTCAAACGGAGCCTGTGGAACTCCTATGTGCTGACACAAAAGATATTATTTTATAACATGCCTACTAGTTATGTGGCTCCCGCAGCTCTCTTGTTAAGTCTTTGGAAAAACTAAGTGGCTCTCGACCTCTCATTCATTGTGAATAATTTTGGCTCTAACTTGTTTTTATGTGATTTAAAAAAAGGTGTTTTGTTTTTTTAGTTCCAAATGAATTTGCCTTGCTGATTATTGAATATTTGTTCTTTGAATGTAAAGTTGAAAGAGCAATCTGGCAACCTGAATAGCATAATTCCCCTATTAACATCTGACCCATTACAAAACTCAATTTAGATTGACATGAATCTTAATATATGCTACTTATACCTGCACAACCTAAAACCGACCGACATTATTTATTAGTCCTGTCTTATATACATGCACCATTGTTTTCTCCCTTATACCACAGCCATTTGTAGCTGTGATGCTTCATAGCATGTTCTGGGCCATTACAGTAATCTATATGAAGTTGCCAACATGTAGATTAGTGTCAGACCGGTCCAGTTTCAGGTCACTGATCGTTCCCATTTGAATGTCATTAGTGCATTACTTCGCAAATGTCAAATACATTTTTCGTTGGCTATTGTAATGTGCTTATACACTTGTCAGTGCTAGTGTGTATAACATTAAGATAACAGCTCTGTGGCTTTATCTATCTATTGCTATACAATAAATTTTCTGTTTTGTAATGTGTAAAATGCTTTCACTTCGATTGTTTGCTCTCAGTGCCATGAACATGTATAGGTTGTCAGACACGTTTCTGACAATGCCACAGTTTACCAGATAAGTGGTTTTCAAGGGTAAGCTCAATCCATGTATATCACAGTGCCTGCATAATATTCCTCTAAACCTCATCTTATTAAATATTGCTATTTCCAGTAGGAAATTGATTGTACGTCTATGTAGTGGAATTTTTTCTCCTTTATTTTGCTTAAATATGAAGAATGTTTGAGTCACTATTTTGGTCAATAGCCGCATTGTATTTTGGAGGTGCTGAAAACTGTTGTCAACAAATGTCTCAATTATGGATCTGTATAGATGACATTAATTGTGTTAATCCCACAGAGACCACCAATGCAAAACACTCTAATGAGCACGACTTTGTTTTCCCCCTCCCCGTCCAGGATGAATCCCGTATCAAAGCCACAGCTATGGATGTGAAACCTGTGGATCACAAAGAATACTCCAAACGTCTCATCCTGAATATACGGAAAATGGCAGCTCAGGGAATCTAATGCGTTGTCAATAAGCAGTCACCAGAAGAACAGCTCTTTACACAGACTTACAGAAAATGGGTTCTGTAATAATGGTTGGGTTCTCGCCAAAATACGTCGGCCCATGTCTAAATCCTGCTAATATATATATTCTGTATATAAATCCCAGATGAAAACAGTAATTATGCAGTGACTTATATCTTGCCAGACTGCTGCAATTTTATCTGCATATGAGAACTAAATATGTTAATACTCCAGACGAGAGTTATAGAGGCACCTGTATGACATTTGTACTTAGGCTGCAACTATTGTAAATATGTCTAATTGTAACTTGGCATAATTGTATTTCTGAGGCCACCCTTTATGTAAAACAAAATCATAAAAGTCACATTTAAACAGGCCTTAATTCTGTCCTAGGAAGTAATTGGCTTCTGAGCCATGGGCCCCCACCAATAGCCTTTCTACTGTCTGCAATGCTTTCAAAGCTGATGACTGATCAGTGGCTTCAGTTCCTCCTGTGACGACTGGGGGCTCTTGCCTTCGTGGTGTGCCGCTGTTTGCAATGGAGAGATGTGCCATACAGTTTGCAAATGCTTGGAATGACAATATGGGCGAATTATTAATCAAAGACCTATCTCTTCTATCTGAAGACTTTCCTTCAGGGTTTAATAGACTGAGTCAGATGGTCCTGATATTAATCAAAATTGTCTCTTCTGAGAAGCTCTGATAAGCATTGACTCTCTTGCCCCTGGGGGAATCTGGCCAACTACAAAGCTTTGCTTTATTTTTCATTTAAATGAATATTGTGCTTTCTTGCTCTTCTCCTTTCTGACGGTGTGTAATTGCAGAAGTCTTCTATGTGCACATTCAGAGCATTTACCTATATTCAGAGGCACTGTTTTTTTTTTCCTCCTCCTTTCCCTTTTTTGTAATGGAATTAATAAGTACAGTTACAAATGTTGTTCTTGGAATGGAATAAAAAGTTTAGTTTTTGCATGTGTGTGTTTGCTTTGTTTGTAAAATCGGTTTTTAAAAAGCAATCAATTTTCTCTTAAAAGGTGCTAGCAAAATGAGGTAGGAAAAGCTGACATTTCCCAGGCTTATTACCATTTGCTGCTGTAAGATAGGATGTTCTACTGTTTTAAAGAGCTGAGGCAGCACCTTTTTATGCTTTTATTGACATGTGCACAGCCCTCTGAAACCAGGGAGGAATTAGAATTTGCCTGGAAAACTGTAATTCTGCTAGTGGGATGCTTCAATTGATGTTTGTGGCCTGTGTGAGGGCTTCATTATATTCACTGCATGTCTCCTGCTGTTGCACACCCACTTGACCGTAGCAGTCGAGCGCAAAAAGCAGTGTGCTACAGATCACTTGCACGACATTGTATCAAGGGTTCAGCTAATATGGACACTATAGCAGATCAGACGTTATGACAATTTTGCTTTTGCCTTTATGGCATTTTAAGGTTACTATTTGATGCGTATTCATTTCTAAAACCACACCTACGGAAACCAGTAGTAGGCATTTGAACCAGTCTAGTGTGCATTTAAATGGAACAACATTTTGCTTATTAATGGCAAATACATTCAAGTATGTCTTGGACTGGATGATGCATGCAACAACCCCCACCCCTATCTGTGCCTATACCAGAACAGTAAAACCATCTTGTACTTGAATCTTCCCCGGTGCCTATGTGTGAGATTCGGTTGAGTGGGTGTTCTGGAAGCATATAGCGATATAATGATGGCTTGCTCTGGTGCTCTGCAAAGATGTAAAAACTCCTAATTGAACAAACACTAGGTTAGGCCAACTGGGTCTACAATGTTTTATCATACATTTAATTGTTTTCTTTTTGAGGATGTATGAATGTTTCTTGTTTGGGAGGGCTATATGCAAATCATTGCTAACTAAACATAAATTCAAACTAATTTGAATTAGCTAATATTTGCTCTGAGATGAATTTCTAAGCATACATAAATATAAATAATTGCTTTTTTCATCAGTCTGGTGGTTGTGTAAATAACTGAAAAATAAACCACTTTCAAAGCATACCAAGTTTCTGCCCTGTCTCGATCGGGGTAGGCAAAGTACATGTCCCAGTATGCTTTAACTGTATAGACATAGATGATACCTGACAACGCATGCTGGGACATGTACATTGCCTAGCCCTGATCTAGACTCTCGGTCAGCATGGAACTGACACTTTTATGCTGGGTACACATCAGAAAGATCATCTTTCCAATCAACAGATAAATGACCCTCACAGCAGAAATGAGTTCAGTGCGTACTCACAAAACATGCCTTTTTGTGAGTACACGTAACAGATTTCTGCTGTGAGGGTCATTTATCTGTTGATTGGAAAGATGATCTTTCTGATGTGTACCCAGCATTATACCCCGTTCACACCGAAGGCTATTACCAGGGTAATTTAGCCAATTTCCCCGTGTTAAATGAACTACCCGGGTAGTGTGCTCTGTGTGAACGGCGCTAAAATTACTACTAACTACCCTGGTTCTGTGTGAACGGTGTAGGACCAGGGTAATTCAGCACTGTGAACAGGGTANTTCAGATCCACAGCTGACAACCCTGCTCGTTAAAAACAGATTTACCAGGGTAGTCTGTGTGAACGGGGTAGAAGTAATGTTTCCATGCCTATATATGATGCCAAGTTGGAATGAACAGATTGTACATGACATATTGTGTACTGACTTTTACACACAAATAAGAATTACTCTTTACGGATTACTCTTTAGGTACTGGATCCAGGAACACATGTGCCTGTCTCTCCCTCTTGCAGAAGCAAAAGGCAGGGGTCTAGCAGTGTAAGCTGTAACCTGTGTTAACGCCTTTCTGTTGGTTAGCTGTCTGACTGCAAATCGGGTTCCATTTGTTTAATTTAAGTTGCTGTCTAGCGTAATGTAGATGGGTGCCTATAGCTGTTTTTACTGAACAAGACCAAACGCCATTCATTATAGATGTCACATTCTAAATGGGGCTGATTATAGGATCATCCAGCATGTTTCAAAACGGTCAGATTCAGGCAATGGACCAAACAATTATCTATAGACACTAGTGCACAACCAATAGATTCTTTGTATGATTTGTACTGACCTCTTAACCAAATATTCTGTTGTCTCAAAGAGCCCATACATTTTTTTCTTTTTCTGTTGCTAGTTTACCAAAAAATGATGTTGGTCCCCCACACACAGTAGAACAAAAGCATTAAGAGGGTATGGAAGCAATGCAAACGAGAGAGAAGACGTCCTAAGGCAACTAGATGAGGAGATGGCATACAGAAAATTTGGCAATAATCCTGAGAATAGTTTTCCTTGAAATTAAAATCTCCTGTATTGGGCTCAATAAACCACCACAATGTATTTGAATTAAACACCCTCTTTGAGGGTATTTACATCCAAATCAGGTGAAAGGTGTAGAAATTACAACAGTTTCTATATGTGCCTACTTTTTAAGGGACCAAAAGTAATGTGACTGGGCTCAAATGCTATTTCATGGACAGGTGTGAGCTATTCTCTCGATATTTCATTATCAGTTAAGCAGGTAAAAGGTCTGGGGGTATATTTACAAAGTAGTGAGATTGAAAAGTAGGGATGTTGCCCATAGCAACAAATTAGATTTGAGTTTACATTCTCCAGTGTGTAAAATGAAACAGAGCTTGAAGCTTATTGGTTGCTATGGGCAACATCCCCACTTTCTAATATCACTGAAATCTCACCACTTAGTAAATATACCCCCTTGGGTTGATTCTATATTTGCATTTGGAATCTGTTGCTGCAGTCTTTAATGTGAGATCCAAAGAGCTGTCACTATCAGTGAAGCAAGCCATCATGGCTGAAAAATCAAATGAAACCCGTGAGAGAGAGAGAGAGCAAAAACAGACAATTACCTGTTAATACAGTTTCCCTGACTTCTCTATGGCAGCACAACCAATGTGGGGACTCCCCTTTAAGTACCCTGAACAGGAAAGAAAAACATGGTGGTATATAAGACCTCCATCCTCCACGTTACTGTGTCTTTAACTTCATAAGCTCCAAGACAGAATAATAACATCGTTAGAAGTACGATTAACACATATATAGGGAGGGAAGATATGTGCTGCAATGGAGAAGTCAGGGAAACCGTATTAACAGGTAATAATCTGTTGTTTCCCTGTCCTCCCATGGCAGCACGACCAATGTGATTTACCCAACCAGTTACTCATCGGGAGGGAACTAAAGTATTTACAGAAGGTTTTTACATGGCTGCACTCGACAAGTCTGCCAATGCCATTACATCTATTCTGTAATGCTTGACGAATGTGTGTGATAATGCCCAGCCAGCAGCCTTACAAAGATCATTGATGGAAGCAGATTCGCCAAATTAGTCCTTAGGTCTTTGTCGTCGTAGGCTTCCTGGATTTAACCAGTGTAGAGATTACCTGCGCCAAAAGACTTTGTTTCTCTAAGTTCTGGACTTCAACAGCCAGGCTGTCAGTTTGAATTTGCCTGGATGTGGGTGCTGTATGCCTCTGATGTAGTAGGTCTGGGTAACGTCCATGGTTTGTCTATGGACATGTGCAGTGCTTTTGTGAACCACGGCCTGCATGGCCAATATGGGAGGATCACTATCACTGCAGTCTCTTCTATCTCGATTTTCCTCAGAAGCCTTGGTATTACCGGGATTGGAGGAAACGCGTATGCCAATGTGAAGTCCCATGTTGTCATCAATGCATCTACTGCGAATGCCCAAGGATGATGATGTCTTGAGATGATGATGGGCTTTTGAGGTAGAAAAGAGTTCCCTTGTTCCATTCTGCCTTCTTGACGCCACCATTGAATGTCTCTTCGAACATTTAAGTCGACTGTTGTAGTGCCAGGCGCAAATTCGCAATCCTCTGTTGAACCAGGGTGATAGTCATGCGGTTGGACTCTATCCATACCCCATATAAGTATCCATATAAGTATCTTATTCTCCGGGATGGTAGTAGCTGGCTTTTGGTGTGGTTGATAAGCCATCTGTTCTGCTGTAGCAAGTTGTAGTTCTGTTGGTATGACTTAAGGTGGCCATACACGGGCTGAATTTCGTCCAAAGCTCACGAATATCGTGAGCTTTGGATAAAATTCGGTCCATGGATGGCCACGACCAAAAGCCCCCAACGGCGACTAAACGCCGGGAAACCTAAACAAACGAACATCGTGATCAATCGGATTTCCCGTTTGGTGGGCACCACAGCGGTGCCCAGCACCTTCTCCTGTGCTGTGGCGTCTATCTCCTGCACGGAGAGGACGCTGTATATGCGGGACGCCGTCACGTATATACCCCGGGCCGGCGCTACCATTAGGCAATCTTAGGTGAACGTCTATAGCACATAGGCTATTTTGTAGGAGTGTGAGATAGAACACAGGATATTTTCTTATAAACAGATGTCTAATGTCTAAACATTGCTGACCTTGCTTTCATCTTTAGCTTTAAAAGACAGAAACAGTTCTTTTTTTTTTTTTTATATATATTTCAATTAATGTTGATAGGATCCAGATTAATCCATTATCTGCACCTTGTGTTCCTGTGCTATAGCAAATAGCTCATCTCATGGTTTCATTTGCAAAGTAAGCAAACCTATGAACAACTTTATCTTATCTATGTCAGTTCTCTGCGTGTAAGGTGTGGATTTAATGTCCACAAATCTTCTCTGAGCATGTTCAAGCAAAACATAATAATTGAAGTGTCACTATATCTTGCACATTTAATTTAATACTAGATATATATAATACCTTAGAAGCTTTATTTTGACAGGTGATAGCATACCTGTGCAATGTTTTCAAACGCTTCAGATTGAAGTGAATTAGTATGGTAATCATACCACATGCCAACTTTTGCCATACAAAGATATCCATAAAAAAAGAAATGCTGTTTGGAAAAAAAAATCGCTTGTTAAAGTGAATATCCAAATATTTAGCGTGCTGTATTGTTTTCATTCCACACTGAGGGCCCGATTCAGATTTACACTCATTCCTTACGCTCATGGGTAAAACCATGTTGAATTGCAGGGGAGGTAAAATGAATGTCAGTGTTTGCATGCAGGGAGAATACTTTATTTTTGCATTTTGCACACACAGATACTGACCATTATTATTATTATTATAAAATATAAGAAATATTCTATACATGTCTACTTTTAAAACATCTACCATACATTTATGATGTTTCCTTGGAATAAATAGTACACTGTGGTTTTACCTGTTCTCAAGTTCCTTGCTGATTGTCAAATCCTTAGCATTGACCAGTGTGAGTGACTGGCTTTCTTTTCAGATAATCTGTTTATATTACACAGTGTGTTCCCGGTTATTGTACACTGATGTACATAAAATGTTTTTATATAAATCTTTAACTGTTTATTCAGTACAAGTTTGTTAAAGCTATGCACTGATAGAAAGCACCAACCATATCAACACTGAATTTGTAGGTGACTCAAAGCACAGCCTGATATTGGTCATACACCACTCAAATATTTAGACAGACATTAAAGAAAACAATACTCACATTCCATTGAATCCAGTAATAGATATTGCGATACATTACATTGTACAATAAGGACTTGGCTAATCCCTTTCATGTGATCCTCTTTACCCTATGAAACAAAAAAAATATCTTAAGTTATGGTTCTGGTTTTGTAAGCCTTGTGTGTGTGAGGATGGTGCTACCCTTGCAATTACAGACATTAGGCCACACGTACGGAAGTCTTATAATAAACTAAAGTCTGTGTTCAATTCAGATTTACACTATCTTGACTTACACTCTCATGGGCAAAACCATGTTGAATTGCAGGGGAGGCAGATTGAATGATTTGCAATCAGTATTACAGGTGAGAGATGATGTTTCCAGCACAAGTGTAATAACAGTGTAACAGTAATACTGGTCAGTATCTGTGTGCAACATGCAACAATAAAGTATTCTCCGGGTCATTAATCTTGCTGTTTTATACTGCATCATACAAATTGTAGCATACCTTTAATCTGGTATGCTGGCCAGATATAAGGCCAGACACCTATAAGATTGCATTCAGCACATGCATTATAAAGACTCCATTTAAAACAGAAGCCGGTTTGAGGGACACCTTCTGGTTTAAATTGAGTCTGTCTCACATTTGCTACTTACGAGTAACTCTTCGCCAACCTGTCCTTGCTGTTTCCGCTGAATTGCTCCCCATTATAGGTTTGCCTTCGATCTGATCTTCATAGAAGGACAGGAGGCATTAACATTTTGAAAATAACTGTTCTTCCTAAAATCGTATATCTCATACAGCCCCTTCCGATTTCAATCACTAATAGCTGGTTTACAGAGGTCGGAGCAGTGTTTCATCATTTTATTTGGGTTAGGAAAAGGCTGGGAAAAACCCAGGCTAAAGCTTGACTTCCTATACCAATCCAAGGCTCAAGAGGGATTACAATTACCTCACATGTACTCCTATTACTGGGCTGGCATGGCCATAGCTACTTGAATACCTTCGAACCCTCGGATTACCCATCCAGTTATAGACCTCGCATTAAAAATTTGGCACTCCCTTAGGCCTAAATTCACTAAGCAGGGATTTTGCTGGGGAGTCGAAAAGTGGGGATGTTGCCCATGGCAACCAATCAGATTCGAGCTCTCAGCTTCATTTTTACATATTGGAGAATGTGAGCTTGAATCTGATTGGTTGCTATGGGCAACATCCCCACTTTTCGACTCCCCAGCAAAATCCCCGCTTAGTGAATTTAGGCCTTACTGTCTTAACTCATTGGTGGATTCACCCATGTGGTCTATTCTAGGAAATCCTTTTTTCCCCCAGGTTTGTCCCTTCCCAATTTTACAAAGTGGTTTGATGCTAATGTAATTTGTGTTGGTCACATGTAGTGAAGTAGTGGTCAGGTTATACAGGTTGAAGTTCTCAGAGGAAACAACCTATTTATATCGCTCTAAAACTAATGTACAATCTCTGTCAAACTTTATCTAAGAACCTGTGACGGGCATCTGAACCACCCCAAGCACACAATTACCTGCATCTATAAACTTCTGCCAACAGATTGCTTTGCTACAGCTTGTCCTGTATCTGTAACTTTTCCACAGAAATTTTGAGTTTTTACAATAGATGTTCCAAGGTGCCAGGGCAAGTGTTGCTTACAGAGTTATGTAGCTTCTGGTTTGACAGTAACTAATGATCATTGTCACCGTTATTCCAACTCCTACAGTAATGTTATTATTGGGAACAATCTTCTGTAGAGATGCCTTAATATATATATATATATATATATATATATATATATATAT